>PVIA01003984.1:0-19040 GCA_004024845.1 Tonatia bakeri
AAAAAAAAAAATGAAGAAACAAGAATTCAAAAAAATGAGGAGAGGCTTAGGATCCTCCAGGACACCTTTAAATGTTCCAACATCTGAATTATAGGGGTGCCAGAAGGGGAAGAGGAAGAGCAACAAATTAAAAACTTATTTGAACAAATAATGAAGAACTTCCCCAATCTGGCAAAGGAAATAGACTTCCAGGAAGTCCAGGAAGCTCAGAGAGCCCCAAAGAACTTGGACCCAAGGAGGCACACACCAAGGCACATCATAATTACATTATCCAAGATTAAAGATAAAGAGAGAATCTTAGAAGCACCAAGAGAAAAGGAGATAGTTACCTACAAAGGAGTTCCCATCAGACTATCAGCTGATTTCTCAAAAGAGACCTTATAGGCAAGAAGGGGCTGGAAAGAAGTATTCCAAGTCATGAAAGGCAAGGACGTACATCCAAGATGACTCTATCCAGCAAAATTATCATTTAGAATGGAAGGGCAGATAAAGTGCTTCTCAGATAAGGTCAAGTTAAAGGAGTTCATCATCACCCAGCCCTTATTATATGAAATGTTAAAGGGATTTAGCTAAGAAAAAGAAGATAAAAAATATGAACAGTACAATGACAGCAAACACAGTTATTAACAACTGCACCTAAAACAAAAACAAACTAAACAAACAACTAGAACAGGAACAGAATCACAGAAATGGAGATTACATGGAGGGTTATCAATGGGGGAGGGGGAAGGGGAAAGAGGGGGAAAAGGTACAGAGAATAAGTAACATAGATAATAGGTAGAAAAAAGACAGAGGAGGGTAAGAATAGTATGGGAAATGTAGAAGCCAAAGAACTTGTATGTATGACCCATGGACATGAACTAAGGTGGGGAATGTGGGTGGGAGGGGTGTGCAGGGTGGAGGGAAATAAAGGGGGGGAATGGGACCACTGTAATAGCATAATCAATAAAATATATTTTAAATTTTTGTTTTTCTCTCTTTTATTTTGTTTAATTTCTATTGCTATGTCTAGAATTAATTACATTTTTCTTCTTTAATGTCAATTTGCCATTGACGTCATCCCAGTGGTCTTTCCATTTCACACACTGTAGTTTTCATCTCCAAAAAGCTGACTTGGGTCTTCTTTATGTCTTTCATATCTCTACAGAACATTCACACATACAATACACAGTTTTAATAACTTTTAATGTCTCTGCGAATGCTAACACCTGTCTCTGGTCTGAGTTGGTTTTGATTGGCTGAGTATTGTCCTTTTCGCATGTCTGGAAATATCTGATTGGATGCCAGATACTGTCCATTTTATCTTGTTGGGTCCTGGATATTCTTTGTTGCTATAAACATTCTTGGACTTTGTTTGATAAACAGCTGCGTTACTTGCACACAGTTTGACCGTCTGGGCTTTTATGATGTGTTAGGGGGGTGCCTGGTAGCTTTTAGTCTAGGACTAATTTCTGCCCTCTATGGAGGCAAGACCTTCCTGAGCACTTTACCCAATGCCCTCTGAATGTCGCGCTTTCCTGCCTGGCTGGCTGCCCCAGGCACTGTTCCCAGCCCTGGAGAGTGTCAGGTGCTGTCACCACTGACCCCGACACCTGGTTCTTTCCCAGCCCCGGGCTGTTTCCTCAGAGGCCTGGGTGGATGGAGTCTCAGTTGAATGCCGAGGGTCACTCTGCGGTGTCTGGGCTCTGTCTCTGTCCCGCAATCCCTGCTGGCGTTCTGTCCCAGGAGTTCCAGCCGTCCTGGTCTCCCTGAACTCTCCCCTCCATCTTATCAACTCAAGGAGTCCATGAGCTCCCACCTGGGTACCGTTTCCTGTGCCATGGCTTGGGGATGCTCTCAGGGAAGTCAGCTGGGGAATGAGCGGGGTGGGGGGAGCTCACGGATGTGTTTCCATGTTCTCAGGGATTATTGTGTTTTGTTGCCTGATACCCAGTGACTTGAGAACTCCAGTGTCATATATTTAGTCCAGTTTATTTTGTTTTTTTCCGGCAGGAGGGTAAACCCAGTTACTATTACTCAATCTTGTTTGGGAGTGAAAGTTTTCATCTTCTTTTAAAATCTAAAATACACTTGCAATGATAAAATTAGTTCACATTCATTATAAAACAATTAGAAAATAACAAAAATATAAAGAAGAACACAAAATCACTCTTAATGACCTCACTTATTCATAACCACCGTAACATTTTGGTCTGCGTTCTTCTTCTTTTTTTTTTATCTGCCATCTTTTCATTTCTTCTGTGCATATGTGTGCGTGTAGCAGGGTCACCAATCACTTCGCTACATCAGCTGTGCAAAGAAATAGCGCTTCTTTATTTTCCTACTTAATTAATCTGATCTTTCTTGACAGGTGCCATCTGTTGAGTGATAAGAAGGGGGAAAAAGAGTACAGCCTTGGTAACCTTACCAAAACACAATAATTTAAACAGTTCTTTGAGACACTCATGGTTCTTAGGCTGAAGGGTTTGGCCAATCAGATTACTTACTGTTCCCACCCTCTACTCGGCTGAGATTGTGGCTGGTGTGTGTATGGGGAGGCTGTAGGATTTCTGGGTCCTCTTGATAGCCAGGAAGAAGGGATCCTCTGGCCCACACCTGCTCTTCAGGTTTGCCTGGATTTGGGCAGCAAGTAGCTGCCCCCGGGGATGGTGGCTGCTGAGGGCAATGGCAGTGGGCGACCAGATCGCACAGGGGTCACGTGAGGTCTTGGGGGCCCCTGTAGGGGCTTCAGCTTTTATCCCCAGTGACACAGACCAGCGGGGGTGGGGGGGTGCAGTTTCCCGATGGGGGCGGAGGCCAAAAGCCCGGCTGCAGGTGGGAAGAGAGAAGTTAGAGATGGAGAATTGATACTGTCAGAGTCTTACTGGAGGAGGAGGGAAACGGAGTGAGGAATAAGGAGATTCTTTTCCTGACGGGACAGAAAAGTAGTGGGGCTCATCAGCCAGAGAGGGATTTGAGGGGCACTGGAGGAGGGCCGGGTGGAGTTGGGGAGTGGTGTGGGAGGGCGGGCATGGCCTGTGGGCACAGCAGGGGTGCGGCGGTACAGGTGGCCGGGCAGACAGCCTGCTGATGTCCCCAGTGAAACAGGAAGCGCGTTCACCAACCGAGGGCGGCATCCTGAGACGGGGAGGGAAGCCCTGAGGGTCAGAGAAGCGTGGAGGGAGCACGCAGCAGCCGGGTTGCTAGGCTGCCTGAAGGCAGCACTGGAGTTCAGGCGGGGAGAAACGAAGTGGGACCAGTCACCCTGTTTTCGACTCGTCCTTCAGCTTCATTCAGCTCAGCAGGTGCTGGCACGCTGTTTGCATCGACCAGGTTCAAGGCTGCTCACTGTGGTGTGAAGACAATGAAGCAAGGGGGAGGCGAGGGAGCTGAAGACCCCGAGTGCAGGCTGCAAGAACAGACCGTGGTGTCCCTGCGGGGGAGGAAGGGCTGAGGAGGGCCCTGCAGAGAGCTGGTCCCAGCAGAGCCAGGAGTTGGAGAGAGCTGGCAGCAGAGAGATGCTCTTAACTGATGTGCATCTTAAGTTCTCCTGGGAGTGGAGGGGGTGGAGGGTGGGGCTTGATTAGGAGAGGAGCAGAGGCTTGTGGGAATCAGGGTCCCCAGGGATGACCTGGGAGTCCCAGGCGTCTTTGGCGGAGAAGGTTAGGGGTAAACTGAGTTAACCACACTCTTTTGGCTTGAATTTTGCCCATTTCCATGGTGTAAACACTCCCTCCATGGCTCAATTCAAGCTACCGATGGTTTAACAACTGGCTTGCAGAATGCCCGAGAATCCATCAGCTCTTGGAAAACTAGGGCAAACCGGTTCCAGCAGCAAAGCGCTGGGTCCTGGTGGTCTCCAAAGCAGATGGCTGGAGGGATGTGGGGGGTGGGGTGGGGAGGGAGGCGTAGAGAACTCCAATCCCTTTTCACTTCTGTCATGGAGTATGGAGAAATGGGTGGCCTATTTAAATGACTTTTAATGTGCATTTTTCTATATCTTTGTGATGAGTCCCCAGGTCCCTCCTCCAGGAAGCACCTGTCACCTTGGCTGCTGGGAGCACCTTCAGCTGTCAGCTCCTTCGGGGTCTACTCGGCTGCCAGGAGCCACCTCGCCCTAGGTCATGACCCTTCCCGGGCAGCCTCATCCAATGACACACCAGGGTGGGGGTCTAAAGGTCAGCCAGCATGGCCCCACTGACAACAACCCCCCAGCACAGGCTCTCCCTGTGGGGGCTGCCCCTGGGTGCACGTCCCTCCGCCCCGTGCCTCTCTCCTCTCCCTCCCGCAGCTGGGATCCCAGGGCCAGCTCCCAGAAGACACCCCATCGCTCACTAAGTCCATCAGACACTGCTTCCCAAAGAACCCGGCGAGCAACGTCCCCCCCCCCCCACCAGAGACCCCTTCCTCTAGGTGCAGCCAGTGTGCCAGGGCGGGTAGGTGCCTGGGAGCTGGTGCCGCACCGATCACTGGGGGCCGGAGCTCGGGCCTTTGGTTCTTTTCCTTTTACAGGCAGTGACTGAGTCACTTCGTTTGTGGAGTGTCTGCTTGAACCACTTCCTCTCTCTGTTTTCCTGTCGGGTGTTGCTCTTTTTCTTACTGAGAAGAGTGTGTGTGTGCGTATATGCTGTATATATAAAACTGTCATAAAGATTTTTTATACTCACCTGAAGGTATATGTTCATTGATTTTAGAGACAGAGTTGGGGGGGGGAGAGAGAGAGAGAAACACTGATGTGAGAGAGAGACACCAGTTGGTGCCTGACCGGGAATCAAACCTGCAACATTTTTTGGGAGGGGCAGGGATGTACGGGGCGATGCTGTAACCAAACAAGCCACCCAGCCGGCGCCCATCATGAAGGTTTTACTCTATACTTTTCATTTATGGTTTATGAAGTGTTCTCAGGTTCCCCCGTCTGCGGCGGGCGTCTCTGGCGGTGAGGAGCACAGGCTACTGTTTCCTAACCATGTAGCTCCGGAGCCGTTCCTTCACCCAACGGGGCCTTTGCTTTCTCATCTGTAATTGTGGGCGACTGTGGGCAATACTTGGCAGGCTTGTCATGGGCATAAAATGAGTTAACAAAATGCATGTAACAGCCTGGAAGACGGTGAATGTGAGATAATGGTTTGCTTCCTTCGTTAGTGCTTGTGTCCTTTCCTCGTTGGCCAGGCAGAGATTGCATGTCGTGTCGTCAAAACTCTCTATTGTGGTTTTCGCCTTCAGAGTGATACTCAGCAACAACTTTATTTCAAGATTATATAAATATTCAGCACAATTTTCTTTTTAGTACTTTCATGGTTTTATTTAAAATACGCATATTTAAAAATATATATTTTATAGCCATCCAGAATCCATAGTTGTTTTTTTTTTTTTTTGCTATGAGGTTGAAATTATATAGTAGACACATTATTTCCTGGGATTTGGGTGGCGTAGGCCCCCCAGGCTGGGCGTCAGTGGGCTGCTTCTCGCAAAGTGCTGGAACTCCAAGCGTGCCTCAGCCCCACTTGCTAGCCTGACCCTGGAAGGCTTCCTCCTGCTTCCCCTGCCCTGAGGATCTCCGGAGAGTGCAAAGCTTACCAGTCACACCCGGCAGGCAGTGGCACGCTGGTGTGTAAACGTGCCAGTCTCAGGGTCAAAGGCCCCGATCGGTAGCGTTTGCCAATGTCCACAGTGGAAATACGCCCACTGTGGCGGGTTGCAGGCTGCCAACCTGTGTTCACCGCACTGAGGTGGGGAAGAGAGACCCACAGCAAACTGTCACAGGGGGTCCCCTCGCCATGCAAAGACAGACGGAAATAACCTCGAGAGCAGAGGTGACAGCAGAGTGTGGTGATGGGTTTAAATATTATCGCCTTTGTTTCTAATAGTTAACTGTGCGTTTATATCAGTTACTTATTTTAAATTAAATCTGTTGGGGAGACACTGGTTAATGAGATTATATATTACTTTTTAACAATGGCTGTGCTTAACAACCAGACTTCGAAATTCCTGAACCTGTAACTCAGCTCTTGGGAGCAAGGTCACGCCCCCCGCCCCCCCCCCCCCCCCCCCCCCCCGCCCCAGTGCAAACCCCAGGCCCCTCCCATCACTTCCAGGGAGGCCCTTTGGGGGCCACAGACTGCCCCCTTCGCCCCATGCCAGCTCCTTGGAAGCTCTCCTACATCCCCAGATGGGCCCCGCTGCCCTGTCTGAGGCTCCCCGCCTGCACACCTGGCCCTCTCCCTCCCTCCTTCCACTGTCAGGACCCCCGCAAGCCGCCTGTTGCAGCCTGCTGGCCTGGCTTTTCCAGTTGTTTTGGCATCCCAGGGAGGGCGTTCGCCAGCGCGCAAGCTTGAGTGCCGGGGAAGTCAGATGGGGTGAAGGGGAGACACTGCAGTGGGCGCTGAGTGCGGATGGGCCCGGGTTTGATCCTGTGGCTCCGATTCGCCTCAGTGTGACCTCAGGCAGGTCACTCAGGCTGAGCCTTGGAGTCTTCATCTGTAAAATGACAACCAATACCTCCTAGGTGGCTGTGAAGACTAAATGAGCTAAGAAATGCACTTGCAACTATGTCTGGCATGTACTCAGTGATTGATAGCATAAGCCTTTCTTTTTTCTTCTGCATCTGGATACTCCATAAATTTTGAGATACTGCAAGCAAAGATGATCATTGCCTGCCATCTAATGGTCAAAATGTATCATTACACTCCAGGTTGTGCCCGGGTCGTTATTTGTCCACTTGTGGCCTATGGACCCTCAGGGGACTGCTGGGCGCGTTTGCCCTCCTTCCCCCATTTCAGCCCCTTGGCCCCTGCAGGACGCAGCCTCCTCATGAGAGAGGAGGATTCGACGGGGCCAGGCTTCTCCTCTCCCACCTGGTCCTGGACTCTCTGGAGCTAACTCCTGTATCGGAAGCCTTGCCTCCCCCAATCCTACCCCTCCAGGGCTGATTCACAAACTGTTCCCTCGGCAGCTGGGCAGGGACAGTAGGGGGTTGGGGCCTGGAGGTGGGGTCTGCCGTGAGACCCGCCCCTCTTGTGTGTGTACGTCTTCGTTTTCTTTCCTCTGGAGCACGTTCCTTCCTCGTCCTGGTCGGGGCTCAGCGGGTTTTCGTTTCTGTGCGGCATGTTGTATGCTGTTAGGCAGATTGTGACCTTGTTATTTCTGTATTTGGAGATCAGACGTGGTTTTAGGAGACAAAGGGTAGACTTGTGATGGTTAATTGGTATGTGGACTGGCCGTGGGGAGCCACAGTATTAAACACTAATTTTTACAGGTTAAACACTATTTCCAGGTGTGTCTGGGATGGTGTTTCTGGAACAGATTGTCATTTGAAAGGTGAGTCTCAGTGACTTAGAGGGCCCCCCTCCCCAAATGTGGGTGGGCAACATCCAATCCACGGAGAGGCAGAGTACGGTGAAGCATGGAGGAGGCAGGAATTTGCCCCCTTTCAGCCCCTCCACCTGAGCTGAGGCATCTCAGCTCTCCCTCTCCTACCTGCGGACTGGCGGTTGGTTACATTTTCACCTTTACTGCTTCTCTGGGATTTGGACCAAATCACGCACCGGCTGCTCTGGGTCCAGCTTGCTGATGGCAAGCTAGTCACGTGGTCCAGTTCCTCCTTAGAAATCTTTCTTGTGTTCATCTGTACCTGCGCCTGCACCTGTAGCTACCTGTGTCTACCTACCATCTTGCTCTGACTGGTTCCCTTTCCCTGGACAACTCCACGTGAACACCCCGGCACTTCCGTTGTGCCCAGCGCGCGGGCCCAAACCGTTAGGGCAGGCAGGCAGTAGAAAGTACAAAACATAGTGAAACGTCACGTCTGAGGCAAATGTACAGGGCAGGTGGCTTCTGCTTTGCTTAACCTCGCGGTTTTATTATCCATGGATTCCCCCACCCTAGCCGGTTATTGCCGCTACTGATCCAATGACCGAATCGGTTATTAACCCGCTAGGGGCGGTTTCCACGTTGTGATAGTCTGAACCCGGTATTTCTCCTACATGAAGGAGCTGGCGTTCCTCCGTAGGAAACCCTGTCTCCTCTCACTCTCCTTTTCTGAATGTTGATGTAAGCGCAAACTTTTACTTATTCAGGACGCCCAGTGAAGTGCCAGCCGATTATCTTGGGACAATAACTGAATGCTGTTCAAGCACTGCCCTAATTTTCGCCCAGCCACCTCGACCCCTCCTAGTCCTTCCCCACCCCGGCCGCAGGTCCTGCGCTTCTCAGAGGAGGTGCCCCCTGGAGGAGAATGGTTTTCAGAGACGACAGCAGGCGCTGGCGTGCTCACTGTAACGGGGGTGTCCTCACGTGTCCTCTCTTCCCTGCTTCTTCCGTCGATGTCGCACCAGGGATGACCTCTGGGTTGGCTGTGAGGGCGCCCAGTTTCCGTTGGCCACTTTGCACGTGTTCTGTGTTTGCTGACCTAACCCCGCCGATTTCTGGGGAGTCCCCATGGGCTGCTCGCATCTCTCCTTCTCGCCTATGTGTGCCTCCTGCGCCTGGAGATCTTTGATGGTGAGCTTATTATGGCTTGCCCTCCCTCCGGGGACATCCTTCATCCTGAAGTGGGGACAATTTCCTCCTGAGAGGATTGGCTTCCTCTTGGTAGGGAAGTGACAGCACCAAGTCGGGGTCACCTAAACCTCCATTGGAAGTCTGCTGCCCCTGCAGGGCGCCAGGGGGAGTTGCTCTCTGCGGGCCTGTACGAAGCGGAGCCTCGCTGCGGTGCTGCCATGCCCGGTCCTCGGGACCCTCCCGCAGCCCCTGGGTGCCCGATGCTCAGCCTCCACTTAGTGGCTATTTCCTCTCCTTGTCTTGGTGCGAGACCCGTGAGGCCTCAGAGAGTTTGTTCTGCGACATGAGGCCAAAGGCAGAATTTTGGCTTTTAGTTTTCACGTTTCGTAACTTGGCTGCTGCCTCCAAAACATTGTTGCGTAACAGTGGAGATGCTGGATTCTCACTATTTATAGGAAGGGCTTTAGAATTTCACCCTGTAATCGGAGGCTTGCTGTTGGCTTTCAGCAAACAGTCTATGACGTTTAGGAGTTCTCTTCTAGTCCAACTTAGTTCCTAATCCTCCAAATTCATTGTTTTAATTAGTTCTGTCTACTCTTTACTTAATATCGGCACAGCCTTGTTTTCCTGAAATAACAACAAATTCATATTATGTTTGTTTAATACAAGTTCAGTTTAATTTTGTAATGCTTTCCTTACTTTTCCATCCATCTTAAGAAAGAAAGGTCGTTCATTTGTTTCTTTTTGAAGAATAACTTCAGAAAACTTCGGGGGCAGGGGTTCGTTGACCTCACCGAACGAGCTGAGGAAATCCCCAGCCTTCCCTGTGACTCGGACTGCTCTGACCAGCGCAGACCTCGCCCTTACTCGAATGTCAGCTAGCACTCAGTTGTAAACCCACCTGGGCCTGGAGCTCTTTTATGGAGCCCGCCACCACACAGACATTTATTTCAAAGATTTTGTTTATTTGTTGCTAGAGACAGGGCAAGGGAGGGAGAAAGACAGAAACATCGACGTAGGAGAGAAACCTGGCTCAGTTGCCTCTCATATGCACCCCGTCCGGGGATCGAACCTTCAACCCAGGCCTGTGCCCTGACCAGAAATCAAGCTGGCGACCTTTTGCTTTGCGGGTCGACACCCAGGCAACGGAGCTGCACTGCTCAGGGCCATTTAGACATGCTAAACTTTAAAATTGGGATGTTGCTTCTGGTGATCCTGAAACCCAGGTAATTTGGAAAAGCTCTGCTTTCGATGACAGCAAGAAAAGCTGGCTTAACAAGTCATCTTGAAGGTATTGGAGACACAATGAGACAGTGAAGAAAGACTGGGCCAGCGCTTAGCAGATGCGATAAACCAGGGTGGTGAGCCTCGGATTTCTGGGTTGCCTCTCCCCCGGGTGGGGATGGCTAATTCTGGGTGGGTGGTGCCGAGAGACTGGAGGATGCTTTCTTTACCAGTGATCTGTGTTACAGTCTGATCATACTGGATGTTTTCCCCTCTTCTCGGTTGTCTGCAGCTGCACCAGGACACGTCCAGGAGTGCGTATGCGCCCTTTTTTCCTGCTTTGATTAAAAATCTCCTTACTCTGTGCTTGCTGCCTTCCACCCATTTGGGCACATTCTGGGCCACGATTTCTTCAATCACCATTCTACCCCACTGATGTGTACTGTCGGTTACTGTTTTGCCTCTTTTCACATGTATTTACATGCATAAAGATGGTGCTCACATATGTGATGGATCTTAGTCCTCTATTCCTCTTAGCAACCCCCTCTACATAACTGACATATAAGACCATGTGAGTTTAAGGTGCATAGTGTGACGCTTTGAGACGTATATAGATACATGGCGGAAGGATGAACACAACAAGGCAGGCGGCCGCCCCGCCAGCTTACGCAGTCGCCATCCCCCCACACCGGGGGAGGCGCTCTCCTGGAGGCTCCGGAGAGAGCACAGCCTGGCTGACGCCGGGTGGCGGATTCCAGCGCTCAGAGTTGCCAGAACAATGTCTGTGGTTTCAGCCGCCTGGTTGTGGTGCTTTGTTACTGAGGCCACAGAGCAGACACAATGCTCAGGCTTGGTGTCACAGTGGTGGGGGTGGGAGGGGGGCAGAGAGCACGGGGCTGGGGTGGCCAGGTGCGACAGAGGCAGGGCTGGTGACCAGTGTGCGGGTCGTGTTCTCTCCCAGAAGCAGCAGAGGCGGCAGGGCGGTGTCTCCCCAGAGGTCGTAATGTGACCAAGTATCAGCAGGTTCCCATCAGGACGAGGGAAGAGTTTACTTAGCAGTCGGCGCTCAGTCCCCTCCGTCAGACGGTCAGTGGTTCACTCCACGGACCACGCCCCCCACTTTTTGTTGCACATGTCACTGAGTCATGGGGCTTTTCTTTTTTTAAGTGTTGATCATTTTACTTTTTAAAAAAGATTTTATTCATTTATTTTTAAAGAGAGGGGAAGGGAGAGAGAGGGAGAAAGAGAGAAACATCCACCGGTTGCTTCTCGCACGCCCCCTACTAGGGACCTGGCCTGAAACCCAGGCATGTGCCCTGACTGGGAATTGAACCAGCGACCTTCCGGTTCTCAGGCCAGCGCTCAGTCCACTGCGCCACACCAGCCAATGCCATCTTACTTTTTGAAAAGTCTACATTTTTGTTTCTTGCAGTAATTTTAGTATACTTTTAGAAAGAAACCCCTCCTTGCCATTTATTCATAGCGCCGTCCATTTCACCTGCAATCTGGAGGGGGGCAGCAGGCCGTGGGCGCACGGATTTCCACAAAGGCCCGCACTGCAGGCGTGGCCCGCAGGTTCCAAAGTCTTGTTCCCAGCACCACAGAGCTGGTGGTGAAGAGGAACGGAGACAAACTCCCGTGAGTCTCTTAGGGTTGACGTCACTTGATAACAGGTGCCCAGGAGGGGCTAAAATATAAAGGTTTGTGCATCGTGCGAGTGAAGTCCCGGGGCTTTTCCTGTCGCGGGGTAACAGGGCGGACCTGGGCTGAGCAGCCGGTGGAGCTCACGTGGCCCTGGGCACCACGGTGAGCACAGAAGCGAGAGGCCGGAGGCTCTGGGACAAGTGAGGCAGAGAGAGTTTGCACGGGTCGTAAGAGGCCGAGGATACAGTTCTACTTCTTAAGAGTTTTCAGAGCTCTGCCAAAATTCTGTCTTGTCTTCTATTTTCTTAAACTGATTTATTTTGAGACCGGTGGGTAACGATTTACGGTCATTTCAATATCTGGGTGCCCGTGGACTTTTTAACTGTTTCGTTTTCCCACGCATTTTGGTCTCTTTGCAGGATTACTGCAGGACAGACCTTGTTGTTTTTGTCCTCTTAGTTCTTCCAGACAGAGGCGGAAGTCCGCCTCCGGG
The DNA here is from genome assembly GCA_004024845.1 of Tonatia bakeri. Lineage (NCBI taxonomy): Eukaryota > Metazoa > Chordata > Mammalia > Chiroptera > Phyllostomidae > Tonatia > Tonatia bakeri. Next base: position 11,840 of record PVIA01003984.1, read on the forward strand.
CACCAGAGGGCGCCAGAACTCCACGGCGCCCTCCCCCAGCCTGGGGAGTAAGATGATGCCAAGGTGCATTTTCCCCGCCCCGCGCCCCAAAAGGCTGGGGTGCTCCTGGGCTCCCCTTCCAGCAGCCACCGGCGCCTACCAAAGCCCGGGGGTCCCTCCCTTCTTCCTTAGTCTTACAGCAGATTTTCAACAGAAATAAGGGGAGTCAGAGGCATTCGAACGGTGTCTTTAAACTGCTCCAAGAAAAATAGCCGCTGAACAAGGGTTTTTCTATGCAGAGAAAAATGCCCTTCAAGACTAAGGGTAAAATAAAGACATTTTCCAACAGAAGCAGGGAGAGCTTGGCACTGAAGACAATATTAAAATAGGCGAAAGGATAAACTCGGGAGGGCGGTCAGAGGCGCAGGGAGGCGTAAGACAATAAAGCAGGAATTGCGTAGGCACAAGTAATCAGCGCTGAAAGCGCGGAGCGACAGCAGCGCCCCGCGGGGATACAACGGGGACGGAACAGAGACGAGCGGCGGTGGCGGCCTATTATTTGTGAGCGGGTAGATAGAGAGTTAAAGCGTTCCACGATTTTGCATTGTTCATAAAAGTGTCACTTAATATGAGATTTTGATAAGCTCAGGAAGCCTTACGATCTCTAGGGTAACTACTAAAAGAATAATAAAAGACTGCCTAACTTCCAGGCTCATAGAGTAAAAAAAAAAAAAAGGAATAATAAAAAATAATTCATTGAAAATAGATTGTAAAAGAGGGAGAAAGGAATATAGATCAAGTGGGAGAGTATAAAGAACTTATTAAACCCAAATAGCTCAATAATTACATGTATTTAAACCTAAACATATGAATGAGTACATTGTATATGAATGACTAGAGGCTTCCGTTTCCAACTAGCATGGAACGACAGGGATCATATGTGTCCCCCAAACGGACAAACTGCAAAGCTGTGGTTTTCCAGACTCAGAGAATCAGGCAACAAACGGCAGTGGTGAGAATAACCGAGGTGTGCTGCGGGGTCGCTCCCACTTGCTTCCTCCATGGGTTCCTCGGTGGAGCCAGACGGCTCCGTGGAGGGAGGGTGCGAGGAGGACAAGGCCCCAGAGTTCTCAGGACGGGGGACAGGGGACCAGAGAGGACAGGGCTGTGCACAGACAGGACCACAGGGACCAGTGCGGCCCCTTGTGCGTGGTCAGCTCAGCAGCGATTAGTGCGGGCATGCGAGAAACTGCCTGTGTCTAGGGAGAGAGTCCCCCAAAGAAAAGGGGGGCAGGCCTCAGTGTGCCCACAGAGCTGGGGAAAGAGCCCGTTCCAAGCAGCCACACTGGGGAGCTTGGATCTTCAAGAGGCTGTGCTCGCGCACGCAAGGGCTCTGCTTCAGTCGTGGGCAGCAAGCAGCCCTGCACGGAGCAGGCTCTGGTCTACTCTAGTGGGAAGTGGGCATGGCTGGGGTGGGGGGAGTTATGGGGGGGGAATGGAGAGAACTGTACTTGAACAACAATAAAAAAATAAAATAAAATGTAAGATAAAACAAAACAAAAATTTTATCAGGAAGACCCAGGAGTATTCCAATATTTCTGAGGCCTGAACAGCATCCAAGAACAAAGCTCAAGATTAAGGAATACAACAATATCCCACACCCAATGAGGTAAAATTTACATCTGTTATTTAAGCAAACTTCACCAGCCAGGCAAAGAAGCAGAAAAATACAGCTCACAATGGAGAAATCAATCAATCAATGGAAACCAACCCCAAACTGACAACGGTGTTACACTTAGACAAGGACATTAAAGCAGTTATTATAACTGCATTCTGTATGTTCCAAAAGTTAAGTACAGACATGGAGGATGTAAATGGCACAGGTCAAATTTCATAGATGAAACAATTTGTCAGATGAAAAGCACATTGAATGGTGTTAGCTGGCGTTCAGGCATTGCAGAAAAAAAGATTAAGGGGCTTGAAACGATAGCAATAGAAACAATCTAAAAGGAAACGGGAGAGGGAATGAAAAAGTGAAAAGCGGTGTTAGTGAGCTGTAAGGCAGTTTCGAATGGCCTGATGTATGGGTAACTGGAATCCTGGAAGGAGAGGAGGAAGGGAGAAGACGCACAAAAAATTGGAGGATATAATGGCTAAAATTGTTTCCCAATTTGATGGAAACTATAAACTCAGCCCCCCTAAGGAACTCAACGAGCTCTCAGCACAGGAAACCTGGGCAAATCTACCTGAAAGCACTTTATAATGAAACCACTCAAACGCAGTGATAGAAAGCAACTCGGAAAAGCAGCCAGAGGAAAAAAAAAGGCATTTTCAGGGAAACAAAACTGAAAATGACAGCGGATTCCTCATCGGAAACAATCAAAGCAAGAAGACAGTGGAGCAAAAAAAACATGCCGGAAGCATGAAAAGAAAAAGCCTAGACTTCTAGAGCTAATGAAAACATCTTTCAAAAGTGACGGTGGAATAAAGACCTTGGCAGAAGAACAGACGCTGAGCAGTTCCGTTCGCCGCACAGCCGCGCTGCGGGGAATGTTAAGGCCAATGTCGGATGATGGAGAATCAGACCGTGCAGAAACGCAGCTCTCCCGCAGGAACAAAGGTCTCTGCCATGCTAATTGCATCGGTAAATACATAGGATTTAGAAAATAACTTACATCCTGTAAAGAGAAAGGTAGTAACAACACGTTGTTGATTTCATACATTTATAAAAGAAAAATGTGGGACCACAGCAGCACCGAAGTCACGACCAAAGAAACGGAAGGCTGCTATTTTAAGTTTCTTATTTTGTACACAAATGGTGTATCATTAAAGGTAGAGTGTGGCAAATTAAAGGTGTGTGCTATCTGTAATCTTTAAAGTCACCACAAAAATTATAGAGAGGCCGAATAAGGCAAAAAGGAGAAATGGTAGGATGAAAAGCACTCGAGTAACCCCAAGGAGGTCAGGGAAAAGGGGTGAAGAGTACAGAGAATGGGTGGAATAGAAAACAAATAGCAAGGTAAGTTCACACCTCACCAAAGCTATGGGTTTAATCACAGTAAATGTTAGTGATCTGAATACACAAGCTGGTTGTTGTAAAATGACCTTGTCTCCATCAGATTTTTAAAAGATTTTATGTGTTTATTTTTTAAGAGAGAGAGGAAGGGAGAGAAAGAGAGGGAGAGAAACAATGATGTACAAGAGAGACACACTGTTGCCTCTCTTACAGGCCCCCAACTGGGGACCTGGCCCTCAACCCAGGCATATGCCCTGACTGGGAATCGAACTGGCGACCTTTTGGTTTGCAGGACGGTGCCAATCCACTGAGCCGCACTAGCCAGGGATGTTTTGAATGTGTTCTGACTCTCTGGCACAGATAATTAGGGTTCTTTTTGTTCCAGGCCTGTTAGCAACTTGGAGATTCAGTGTAAGCTAAAAAGTAAACATTTAAAAATTAGCTCATACTGATGCTTCCAATTTCATCCCAACACTGTGGGGGTCTTCCCATTGTCTTCTATTACGTTTTTGCTTCCCCTTCTCCTACAAAGAACCCTGGTTTTCAATAGTATCCATGTGTTCAGTTTTTGCTCAATCCTACAATGCACAGAAAACAGCTGAAGAATTGCAGCAGCCAACAATAAACTTCTCAGTAAAGTTCAAGGTTTCTTTTAGTTCTTCTTATTTAAACAGATGAATGTGTTTACAGAGTACTTGGACTAATGCTTTTTGTCTTCTATGTGGTTATGTTATCAAGCTGATATACACATACTCATATCCCTTTGCTTCTGTTTGCATTGCATTTCAGGGTTTCCCCCCAAATCTTGTTGATTTAATTTTAGGAATGTGTTACATAACAACATGGTCAAAAGTCAAAATAATTTAAAAAGGCACATTCAGAGAAGTCTCAATCTCCCTTACAATGAGTGAATCTGAGCATCTGAAAATATATTTAAGTTTTTTGCTCGTACAGCTTATCAATATCACCGGTTACTGCTTTTTCTCTTCCTATTTCTTTTCGCAGGACTTCATAATTTCTTCAATTTCTCTTGCGAAAATAGGCTATTTAAACTTCTTATCTTTGCTGGGACCAATTTCTGCAAATTGTGCTTTCTTAGAAACATATCCATTTCATCTAAGTTTTCATTTATTTTCATAGAGTTGGGCAAAGTGGTCCATGACGGCTCTTAACACCGGCTCTCCTGCAGGTCCGATTCGTACGCCTGCGCCTCTCTCGTCCCTTCTCTCTTCATAATAGAAGGCTTCTCTATTTTGCTACTTATCCCGAAGGGTCAGAATTTAGACTTAAACGTTTCACAGCTTCTTCTGCTTTCTGCCTCACTAATTCTTCTTAAAGAATTGAGGTGCCAGTGGCATAACATTCAATCAGCCATTCTGAGGTGTTTAACTCAGTGGTACTCAGTCTTCGTCATGATGTGCGGGTGCCATTCTCTCTGGATGGGAAATCTGTCACCGTCTGTTGTACGGAAACACGGCTGGAAACATCCGTGTCCGCGTCTCCGTGTGGATGTGCATTCTCATTTCTCTCCGGTGGAACCCCGGGGTGGGACCGCTGGTTGCAGGGCGGCCCTGGCGGACCTGCCCAGCAGCTGCGTGGTTGCCCCTCACTTCCCACTGTCCCGGCATCCCCTTACTGAGTGGTCTTTCAATGACTTTCTTTGTCTTCCAGTTCTTTTGAGTTGGGAGTTTCGGTCACTTGTTTTCATCCTCTTGTGTTTGTTGATAGATGTATTTGAAGTGGTGACTTTTGTCTCTGTCGTAAAACTGTCCCCAAGATGCTGGTGTGTGGCGTTGCCGTTCCACAGGTTGCCTTTCGCCCGAGGCTTGCTGGGGGTACACGTGACATCTCCAGGCAGAGAGTTCCTTTTTCATTCTCACTTTGAATGCTGCTGTGATCATCCAGGTTGCTCTGTGTTGTTTCCGCTTCATGCAAAGTATTGTGACCACCTGTGTGTGTGTGTGTGTGTGTGTTGGGGACTATTTCACGTATGTCTGGGAAGAAGGACTGTTTTCTTTTGCTGTGATGGGAGATCTTCCTTATCACTCGCATGAGCTGTTTTCTGAGCCTCCTGGTTTTCCTCTGTCTGCCTGGCCAACTGCAGTGTGTTGCGGGCGTCCAGCCAGCAGAGCGTCCCTCTCCGTCTCTCTCCTTCTCTCCTTACGTCTCCTGCAGTTTTGTCTCCACAATGGCCATGTGTCACACTCCTGATGGTCACAGTCCTGTCGGCCTGATGACACAATATCTTTATCCCGTTCAGTGCCCTCGGCCCGACCTCTCCCTTCTCTGTTGTCAGAGTCCGACCCTGCCTTTGGGTGGTTTGCATCAGCTGCCACGCCCTCCTCCTGTCCCAGGATTTCCTCTTTCTCAGCCGCTCTGGAAGCTGGGTGGGAAACCTCTCTCTAGTCTGTGAGTTCAGCCTGTTCGAGTTCCCCGCCGTGACCGATGTGCTGGCCTCCACTCCGCCACTTCCATGTACATGGTGTTTACTGTGTGTATTGCATTATATTGATTCACTTTCTTTCCCTACGTGATCTGTTTTCTTTGTTCTTATTTTAAAAGCATAACAACATCATTTGTTTTCGTGGTAAACAGCTTTATTGGTATCTAGTTCACAGACCATACAATTCACCCACTTCGAGGGTGCAGTTCAATGGTTTCTGGTGTATTATGTTATTAATTTTTAAAAAATGATGGTAAAAACATACAATATAAAATTCATTGTTTTAACCATTTTAAAGAGTACAGTGTGGTGGCATGGAGTTCCTTTGCGATGCTGGGCAACTACCACCACTATCTCCAAAACTTCTTCAGCCCCCCAGACAGAGATTCTGCCCCCACAAAGCAGCCATGCCCCCATCCCCCCAGCCCCTGGCACCCTCCAGTCCACTTCCTGTCTCTGTGACCTAGCCTCTCTGGGGACCTCCGCCAAGCAGAACCTTGTGGCATTCGTCTGTCCCTCCGCCTCACCTTACTGGGCAGCATGGTCTCGAGGTTCGTCCACACCGTGGCACGCTTCCACCGCTTCGGCAAGTTAGGGGAGTTTGTGTTTTGGTTGGGTGGGCTGTTTCTACTCTAGTATCTTTTATAATGTTTAATTAGTTCGTGTCCTATAGAACTCATGCTGGTAGGTCAGAAATGGTCAGATAGCGGCAATTTCAGACAATGCTGACTGATATCATTTGGTCTGTCAATGTTAAGGGACGCCCTTTGTCCCCCACCTATTACTTCTAGGACAATCAGCGAGTTTGTTCCACTGTCTCCTTTCCCTCTCGCCTCTCCTACGTCAAGCTGCGTTCTCCCTGCTTTGCCAGAGCGCCCACCGTCTACGTGCCATCCTCGCAGATCCACAGTGAAACACACTGATGCTCGTCCCCAGCCTCCCTGCAGACTCCTGCGGGAGCGCGTGAGAGCATGCTCCTTCCTGGGGCCTCGTGCACTTGGATCTGTTTTTCGTAGCCCGGGAGGTTGAAGGCTGGCTCAGCCTGATAATCTCTGCAATTTCCAGCGCGGCTCATTCAGGCGTCCCATGATGTCAGGGTAAGTACACCATTTACTCAAGCTAAGTGAGGTCGCTAAGTGAGGCACTTGCAGTTTTCCACCCCCAAGTCTTCTCTTCGCCCCTCGGCTCTTGACACACATCACTCTTTGGACAGCCCCTTGAGGGACGGAACAGCTGAGCCCCCTGTTCTGATGCCACCTCCCCCCGCCTCCGCATCGCATGGAGACAGACGGTTCTGTCACAGCTCGGACTTAGTCACCGTTGGATCTTGTCACTCACTGCGGAAGTCAGATCTGCGTGCAGACTTTTGAGAGGAGAGGCTGTGAGTCATGTCACGCGTTCCTTGACTCTCAGGGCTGTCTGGAGCCTGCCCTGGAGGTGGAGCTATCACACCTTGCAGGCCCGTGTGCAAGGCACAGCAGGGCCTCCATAATGAGCTCTGCCTCTCCAAGTATTAATTTACCGGTCTGAATGCTTCGTCCCCAGTAATTTGTTTAGGGACTATTTTAAACAGCAAACAGGGTCTCCCAAGTCTCTTTCCTTTAGGGATTCTAATTAGCGCTGTTAACTGAGCCCAATTAGCATGGCGTTAATATCTCGATTCATCAATCTGCAGTGAAAACTTTTTTGGACTTAATAAACCCTGGATCGGAATTGTCTTTGTCATCTGACCAGTCGTCAATTCGTTTAGTAATAATATAATT
>PVIA01003984.1:19140-151329 GCA_004024845.1 Tonatia bakeri
GGCGGGATTACTGCTTGTTTTGTGACTCTGGTAACTTTCTAGCTTTAATGAAGAAGTTGTCAGTCGTGGAGGGAGTGGCAACGTCTGTAAAAAGTACATCCATATTGTAGGAAGTCCTTAGGGAGCGCTCAGGCCTTTGAAGCTTCTGAGAATCAAGTTCTCAAGGGTTTTGTAAAAAAGGTTGTTTGCACTATTAAATGTTAAGAAATATATATGTAAAAATTAAAATGAACGTAAGCATGGGGTGAACGAAACAGGGTGAAGTAAAATGTTGATTTGTATTTAATTCAGGTATCAACTTTCTGAAAAAGTCACAAAATGTGGCTATTACCTACACAAAATATATAATGAATACATTTAAAAGAAATACTTACCTAAGAATATGTTTATTGATTTGAGACAGAGAGAGACAGAGGGAGAGAGAGAGAGACTTCAGTATGAGAAAGAAACATGGATTGGTTGCTAGGTACGTGTTCTGCCCAGGAATCGAACCCGCAACCTTACAGTGTACGGGACGATGCTCCAGCCAACTGAGCCCCCTGACCAGAGGCCAAGTAAACGCGTTTTGAAAAGAGATTTCCTGGTGCTGTAAGTGGCTACAGTCTCCTTAAAAGAACTGACATGCTTAAAGCATGTTAAATCATTATTTTTTAAACATGTGAGCATTGCTTCTTAATTTCTAAAACCAAATAATAATTCATTATGAAATTTAATTAAGAATCAGGTTTTGGCTAATGGTAAAATCTGTTTTTAAGAATAAATTACAAAATGAAGTAACAATCAGGAAAATTAACAAAGCCAATTATGCTTTATTGGGAACATCTAATACCCAAATTCGTCACCATTAAGAAAAAGAAAAAAACTGATATAGACTTCTGATGGTATAATTTAACTGGTAAAAAATAAAAGCAATCAAAAGCACAAGTCGAGCGCGGGCTGCGAACCAAAGCATCGCAGGTTCGATTCCCAGTCAGGGCACATGCCTGGGTTGCAGGCCATGGCCCCCAGCAACCGCACATTGATGTTTCTCTCTCTCTCTCCCTCCCTTCCCTCTCTAAAAATAAATAAATAAAATCTTTAAAAAAAAAAGCACAAGTCGACATTTTAAAATCTTTTCAGGACAAAGAGTTTCACTGGCCACAGTGGGTAACCGAGGTGGCCATCTGACTCTCTGCGTACTTGGTGGGAAGGCCAGGCTCCTGCCACTGGGTGCAGCCTCTGGGGCACACAGCTCCACGCACAGTCCGAGGGGCCAGAGTAACAACGACTGAACCCAGGAAGGTTACGGGGTTGCCGTCAGGCCTAGAGTCCTCCCAAAGGTGCTGGGGAGGCAGCTGCCACCTGGGCTCCAGCTTGCAGACAGAACCAAGGCTGAGGCAGAGAGAGGCAGAGAGAGACAGAGAGGGGATGCAGAGCAGAGACCCAACAAAGACCTGGGTCTTTGACGACAATGCCGACCTGCTGGGTGAGCCCACCTGAAACCCACAGGACCCCCAGGCTCCCTGTTCTGTGAAATAATACTGGGGTGGCCACGGAGTGCATATGGTTTTTTCCATTAAGTAAGACTCCTTTTCACTTCCACTGCTAGCGTTATTGATTTGGATGTTTTGAGTATGTCTGCTCTCTGCTGCTATTGGCTTCTGGTGGACAGAAGCCAGGGGCGCTGCTCAACACCTTCTGATGCATGAGACAGCCCCACGGCAAAGGATTTTTGGCCAAAATGTCAATAGTACCAAGAAACTTCACAGACCACTTCAGACACGTTTGATCAGTGATAGCGCCTTCTCCCTACACTGCACAAATCTTTTTCTGCCTTTTAGTTGCGTTTTTACCTTTCTGGGAATAATAAAGCATAATATGCTGAAAATGTTGCCTATCTTCTCCCATCTTCAGTATTAAAATGGCTGCAGAAAAATCCACCCATTTCGATAATTTTTAAAAAATGCACACTGATATGATAGCTGTTGCAATGCAATCTAACAAAATTGTTTCGAATGAAGTTAAATGCAACTGAGTGCTGCTAGAGCCATCGGATGGAAAAAACGTAACAGGCTTTTTGGCCGACCCATTACGTGCTCTCCTCGTTTTAGCTAGAGCTGGTGTTTGTCTGTTTTTTTTTTTTTTTTGTAGTCAAAGACATCCAAACTGAGGGAGCCTAGTGAACGTTTGTTCAACAGGTAGGTAGGACGTTCAACTAGAGGATTCTTTTTTTAAAAATTATTTTTATTTATTTTTAGAGAGGGGGTGGGAGGGAGAAAGAGAGGGAGAGAAACATCCATGTGTGGCTGCCTCTCATGTGCCCCCTACTGGGGACCTGGCCTGTAACCCAGGCATGTGCCCTGACTGGGAATCAAAACAGCAACCCTTGGGTTCGCAGGCTGGTGCTCAGTCCACTGGGCCACACCAGCCAGGGCAACGAGAGGATTCTTAAGGGATCAAAACACAAGCTGTGGATATCGAGAGAGGACGGAGCCCCCTTGCCAGGTGGTGGTGGGTGTGGGTCCTGGTGGGAGAGTGAGGTCAGGCCGGTACTCAACAGCGGGTGCGTCAGAAAGGGCCTCTGTTTTCACAGCAAGGGCCCCGGAGAGGCCCGCACTGCTTTGCAAAATTTTCTCATGACTCAGAGAGGAGTGGCTGTGTGTTGGTGTGGGGGCGGGTGGGGAGGGCACGGTCGCTCTTCCCTCAGACAGGTTTCCTCCTCCGAACCTTCGATCAGGCCCTGAGTGATGAGTGGGCACCAACGCGCACCTTTAAAGGTCAGCGTGCAGACCGGCAGGCCGCTCGGCCCAGACCTGCGCCCTGGGGGACTGCCGCGGAATTCATTACCTTGTCAGCCGGCCCGAAGCCTGTCAGCCGTCCATCCACGGGAGGTTCATTATCCCCCGTGACTTCCAAACCGACCAGGCCGCACTGGGAGGCCTCACTGGAATGGAGAGTTGGGGGAAGTGATTCCACCGACTTCATGCTAAAGCTTCAGAGAGAATGACCCTGACCAGCCCTGTGCCCACTCCTGGCACCGGCTTTTCATGACACTGGCAGGTGTACGTGGTCAGTCCCACGTACAGGAAAGGAGCCTCGGGAGGTGAGGGGTGTCCCGGCCACCAGGGCAGTCAGGGCTGGAGGGTGCAGCAGGACGGTACAGGGACCCAGAATCCACGCTCTCACCTGCCACACTCAACGCTGCCCCCAGCCAGGTGTCAAGTGCTGGGCCCTGGGCAACCGCGAGAGAGGAGGCCAGCCCTGCCCCCACTGCGTGTAACAGACAAGTCACCAGGGAAGGGGGTGGGGCTTACGTTTTCTAGGTGCAGGCCACCTCCCGGGTTATTTAAACAAGTGCCCAGGTCTCACCAGGGGGTGCAGGAAGGGGAGGGTGGTTGTTGATGTTGTTCCTGGGGAGGGGCATCGAAGAACCTCTGGGCAGGGAAATACCAGGAGCAGGAGGGGGCAACAGCCGGCCCCACAAGCATCCCCATTCACCCCCCGAAATGAGAGCTGGGCCAGTTCCCTCCCCAGAGCCCCTGGTGCTCAGTTGGTGTTCAACACACATTCCAAAACCTGATGGGAAGACCAGGACTCCAACAGAAGCGCTCATTAGTTCGCTGTGGAGATTTGGCGAGCGCTGAGTGTGGAGGGCGAGCACGCAGTTACTCACCGTCCCCCGGGGAAGTGCCGAAAACAGCGTGGGCCCCGTCTCTCCCACTCCCTCTCTCCATCTGTCACCCTCATGTGTCTGCATTTATTCCACAAATGTTTCCTGAGCACCTACTATGCCCCAGGCATGGCCCTGTCTGACTTCCAGTGGTGGGGGGTGACGGGTTGCAGCTGGGTGTGGGGCCAGGCTGGCAGCAGAGGCCCGAGGGAGGATCTGGAGGTAGGGGGGTGCCCTTGGCGTCTCTGGGAACCATGTCCGGGAGGCTGGGAGCCATCTCAGCAGAGGTCCTGAGGAGCGCTGGGCAGTTAGGAGGCAGCAGGTGGCTCCTGTTGCTGGAGGGGGGCAGGGTGGGAGGTGGCAGGAAGGGCAGGGATTGGGTTCCTCATGGGGACTCAGAGGCGGTGGGCAGGGGACCCAGGCCCAGGAGAAGGTCTCAGGGCCACCTGGGATCAGGATGTGCCACCTTTAAGGGAGGCAGCACCCCCAACCCCGCCACGGGCCCAGGCCTGCAGGGACCCAGCTGCTCCGTGTGTCCATGTGGCCTAGGGGTCCCAGGTGGTGCCCTTGGAGCCCATCCCTACCCAGCCCTGGGAGTCACTTGGCATCCCAGGAGCCCTTCACCCTGATGGGCTCTGGGTTGCTGCCCTTCCAACTGTGGGGAGTCACCACCCCTAGAACCTGGGGTTCGTCCCTGGTGCAGCAGCGGGGTCCTGAGTTCAAAGCAATTGCAGAGGACGCCACCTCGAGGACCTCTCCCCAACGACACCCCCACCTGGACTTGGCAGAACCTGAACTGAATTCTCTGAGGTTCCCAAACCTCTGCCACTTGGCTCCACGTGCCTGGGTCCCCAGTGGAATCCAAGACGCATCCCCTCCCTGGTCCACATCCCCAGAGCAGTCTCCTCGGAAGGCCCCTCCCCAGGGCCCTCTCTATCCACGGTGGAGACACAGCGAGTGCTTAAGCCACACACTTCCGATCACACTGCCCTGCGTGAGACTCCTCACTCTCAGGCCTCCTGCCGCTCTGAGGATGGCGATCAAAGTCTTCAGCCAGGTCCCCTTGCGCAGTGCTCTCCGAGTGCCTGACAGCATCGCTCTGACTGCAGTGAATTAACCACGGGCTCCATGAAAGTCCCTTCTCTCCTAGCGTTTAGCTTTGTGCCTTCATCTCAGCACCAAAGGCGTGCTCACACGCAGAAAAACCAGCAGATAATAAACACAGCTAGCGCTGGGGCCCTTCTTGCCTTCTAGGCAGCGAGCTAAGCCCTTGGTGTGAATTAACCCCAGCAACCCTGTGAGGCCGGTGCTGTCCTCGTTGGATAGGCAAGGACACGGAAGCACAGAGAGGTTAAGAAACTTGCCTACAAACACACAGGAGGGGCCGGGCCCAGGCAGTCTGCCCTCCAGACCATGCCCAGAAATGAACAAAACCATACATGAATTCACGAGGGAAATGTCAGAAAATGCATTCAACTGGGAAAGAGAAGTCACTCAGAACTTTAACATTTCAGTGTGTTTCTTCCTGGATTTTGGCCCCCCCACCCCGGCCTGTGTGTTAATTAGATACAGATTGGCTGTCCCTACTCTTCTGTTAGACTAGACCCACCATATCCTGTCCACAGCGGTTTGTCGTCTGCTTTTCTCAGGGAACTGCTCGCTTGGACCACCTGTTCATGGGATCGTCCACACTGACATTTTGTTTCTATTCCAGGGTGCGGCGGAAAGCAGTTTGCTTAATGTAGACCCACCTATGAAGGAACATTAGGGGAGCTCCGCTTTGTGCATGTAAAACTTTGTAGCAACAAAGCTTTACAGAAGCTTTGAGTATGGGAGGAGCCTCATTGTCCATCCGGTCTTTCCTTATTTCTGGTGATCAACCCCTGGAGGTGGAGTTGTTGGGTCCAAGGCCACGCTGGGTTTTGGGCTTGGATTGGCACAGAGCCTTCCTGGAAGGGCAGAGGGACCCATACACCTGACCCATACCTGAGTGTCTCCCTGCCATGAAAAGGCAGGTGCACATGCCACCACCCTACCCACCTGGGCTGGGTCCTCGTCAGGCACTTAGGTGGGACAGACTCGGGAGACGTGAAGGGAACCATCTTCTCCCCTGCTTTCCCCAAGGACCCTCCTGCTGTTCTGCTGGTGGGGGGTGGCTCAGGAGCCTGGATGGAGGCCCTCCACTGCCCGGGTGGGCCTTAGCGTCCCATGGTGGAGCACTGGCCCAGAGGCCAGAATCTCTCCCCATTTTTCTCCCTGCCCTGCTTCCCCTGCTCCAGATCTGGAATGCCGCCAGGATTATGCATGTTCTGTCAGAAACCAGAGGTGAGCAGGGTTTTTTTTGTTTGTTTGTTTCTCTCCTCTTTTTTCAAGTCTGGAAAATTCCTCAAGTTGCTGAGTTAGGACTACTGAGAAAACACTGGGTTCCCATTCAAGACAGGACCTTGCTTTTTTCAAAGACAAGGTTTTATAAGTTTTCAAATAACTTGCAACAGCTGCACAAACTACGCCTGAAAGTGGCCCCGGGTGGCCCCTGCTGGGGAAGTCTCAGGGGACGGGGGCTGGTGATGGAGGCCGGTGGACCTGGAATCTGGGCCTGGGGAAGGCAGCAGCCTTGGGGATACAAAAGGGGCTCTTTGCCCTGAGACCCTGCACTTTGACACTAGAGCATACTGGGCTGGGGTGTCTGTCTATTCGCTGGCTGTGAGACCATTGTGTGCGCTGTGAGTGGGAGCTGCCGGTCCTGCCCCGGGAAGGCCCTTTATCTGGGGCGATGGAGACCTCCTACTTCGAGGCCCCTCTCCCAGCTCCGGCGGGGCTGCGGGAAAGGAGGAGGGGGCTGGCGGTCCCGAGCTTGCTGGAGGCCATCCGTCAGCTCTCATTGTTGTTTCCATCTCAGGAGGCGGTGCACGTGCTGGACCCTGTGGAATCAGCGTGGGGGTGGCTGGTAGGTGGGCATCATCACCCTCGTTGTGCAAATGAGGAAACTGAGGCCCGAGAGGTGAAGGGACGTGCCCAGGAGCCTCCAGGTAAGCCGGGGCTGGACCGGGAACCTGCCAGAACCCAGCTCCCCCTGTGCCTCCCATCCTGAGATTCCCTGCAGGAGTTGCTGTGGGTGCTGCTTGCTTTTCAGCATTTTGTTCTCCTCATTGGAGGGGGTGGTCGAGGTTCAGGCCTCCCGGAAGAGAAGTGAATGTCAACTCGGGGGTGCTTCACCCCCGAATTACCTGAAGTGGAGAGATGCCTTTTTGGGAGGAATAATGCCTTTCATTGGTAGCTGTAGTTCATACTTCCACCAGCAGGGGGCGTGTCCCCACGGCCTCTCCCAGCCAAGGGAATATGTTACCTTTATTTTGTTGTCAACATGATAGATGAAACATACCCTAGCTTTAAAAATAATTCTTTTTCCCATTGAAAACTAACATCTTCATTAAACACATTTGGGAAACGACAGGAAGTGCAGTTAGCCGCTGGGTTCCTAGGGCTTTGAGCAGGGTGGGTCAGTAGGGGTTCCAAGGGGTAGGTATCTGTTGTCTAAACAAATACGGAAAAAAATTACTGTGGGCCCACCGCCCCGGGGCAGTTCTGTCGCCATCTGGGCGAGTGTTTTCTCTGAGTTTTTCCTCACAAGGTTTAGGTTGGTTTCCATTCATTATGCTCGCTTCCCCCACCCCCGTCCTCGCAGGCAGTTTTTTCAACCCGTTTTATCCACTTTGTACCATTTGACACCCTTTTCTAGGTAACATTGTAAACATCTCTTATAATACCCTGCAGTGTGCGGACCGCACTTTATTTGAATCCTCTGTTGTTGAACTTTCAGGCTGTTTGTAATTTTCCTCTTTGTACACGAGGCAGCTGACATCTTCATGCAGAAAACTGTTTGCATGTTTCAGCTTCTTTGCTAAGGAGAGAGTCTCGGAAGAAAGATGAACGTGGCCAAAGGTTTTTTTTTTTTTTCTTTTTATATCTGATTTCATATTGTTTGGGAGTGATGCACCTTATGAAACAACTTTATATCTGTTGAGAAACCTGGTTAAGTTCTTTTTTTAATATTGTTTTTAAAAATGACGTGTTCTGAACAATACCCTGCGCCTTCAGCAAACAGAGCGGATATGAAAGGAGGTTTGTTGCCTCCGATGAGCTCTTAGAAGGCGCTCTGGCTCAGGAAACAGACGAGTCACATCCACGCGTGTATCAGATGGTTGCTATGGGAACAAGTCATTTAACACAACGGCTAGGTTAAAGCATTGATCAGTGAGGGAGGGGGCAAGACTGAGCAGCCCTGAGAGATCATAGCAACAGCAAGGAGTCTCTATCTGTCCTGCCCCCCCTGGGTGGCAGGAGCTGTGTGGGCAGAGGCAGGTGTGAGGGCTCCACCATCCAAGGTTGGGGTGCAGGGGGTAGGGGGGCAGAGAACAGAGTCTTATCGGGCAGAGGAAACTGTTCCCCAATCCATGTTGGAGCAAGAGGGACTGGAATCAAGACTGGGGACCTGAGCTCCCAAGAGCAGGGGGGCAGAACCTGGGGTGGTCCCCAGGGCCTGCGGGCAGCCAGTCCTGGCTTGTCTGTGCTCCTATGGTGTTTGCATGTCCGACTGGGGCAGCTGGCTGCATCCCTCATCGATCCAGCAGGGAATCCGAGTGCAGAGAGGAGCTGTGGCTGGCTCCAGGCACGCAGCTGCCCCAACCTCAGCCCAGCTCTGCCCAGGGATGACGCAGGTCCAAAAGTGAGACCTCCACAGGCCCTCAGGGGGCTCCCAGCGCCAACTCCCAACACAGCCTGCTGGGGCTCACTCACTGACTCACCCACAGATACTTCCCAAGCGTGTCTGAGGGGCTGTGGCCTGGCCTGGGCAGATGACGGAGACCCAGGGGGACGGAGCATGGGCTCTGGGGTCAGATCAGGGCCTGGTCACCAGGCAGGCTCCTCACCTGTGATACATTATGCTACTGATGTCCAGTCTCAGATCTGGGTCCGGGGAATAGTGAGCACTCCATGGTCGTTGCTATGGCAACAGACTCAAGGGGAGGCAGAGTCTGACTGAGGTGAGGGAGGGGACCTGCTAAGTCTGACCCTGAAGGGGGGCCGGGCTGGGGTTGGCGTGGGACGGAGGCTGCGTTCAAGGACCGAAGGGTGGCACCGGACTGGGATTACTCAGGGATGAGGCCGGGAGAAAGTCAGGGGGCCCGGGACCACCCCTCGCTGCACCTGTCTACCTCCACCCCCCAAGGGGCTGGTTCAAGGCAAAGTGCTCATCCCGAAAGACCTGGGACCAGTCCTGGAGGAGCTGAACCATAGCCAAGTGTGTCTGAGGGGACGTAGCTCCTGTCACAGGCCATCTCTGGGGATCTGCCCCCAGCAGAAGGCCCTCCCCAAGGGAGTGTAGGTCGGGGCACACTTATTAGGAGGCAACTTAGCAACATGCATCCCAAACCTAAAATGGTCCCAGCCCTTGGTTTCAGCAGTTTGGCTTCTGGGAATCCTTCCTGGGGACATGATCCTGAATGAGAGACTGCTGTGGCGTCATGTGCGGCAGTCGCCAGAAAGAAGTCCCGGATCAGGCACCGGTTTGTGCGTCAGGCGTCGGCCAGAGACGCAGCCACTGACACAGATGCAGCCACTGACACAGATGCCAGAGGGAGCTGGGCTGCCCTCACGGGGCCTGGTTCCCACTGCCGCCCCTATGTCCTCGCTAGGGAGCCGGGCGAGCAGGGCCAGCCGGGCCGCCGGTCTGTGCTGCGGTTTTCTCCTCTGTACAGTGGGCACAGGGGCGAGTCTACTCTGCAGGGACCCCAGGCGGCGTCTGCGCAGGCTTAGTGAGGCTCACAGGGTCAGCCCTGGGGAGTTCACAACCTGGCCCTGTCTGTTTACATTCCTGCGCCTGATGGGGCTCCGGGGAGGCAGGCCTGGGTGCCCAGCTGCCACGGAGGCCGTCCAGCAACAGATAGGGAGATCCTGGGGGCCAGGCCGGCTGGGCAGGAAGGCCAGGCCCACCAGGTTCTGGCTGTGTGACGTCAGCCCATCACCTAACGTCTCTGAGCTTCGCCGTGTACCTGTGTCCCACTGGGACTGAAGCTCCTTTCTTCTAGGGGCGCTGAGCCTGGGGATTAGGGCCGACAGCACGGTGAGGAGCCCTGCCCCAGTCTGACGCAGGCAGGAGCTGTCGTTCTCCCCTTGGGGAGCCGAGTTTTTGGGGTCCAAACACCCAGCCCTAATAGGTTTGTGCTGCGGAGCTCAGGTGTGACACGGGTGTGGGGGTGGGGGCTGCTTCTGCAAAGACCCCCAGAACAAACAACCTCGTGGACAGCCCCCGCGCGCGCCGCGGCCCTCCCTCGCGTGGCCGGCAGGGGGCAGGCTGTCCCTGCGAGCCGCTGTGTCCTCGCCTCACCCCGCCGCCTCCAGCCCCCCAGCCCCCCCAACCCCCCCCCCCGCGCCTCCTTAAAGGGCCACATGGCTCCTTTCTGCAGAGAAACTGCGCAGCCCTGCCCTGGGGAGCCTTCTCCATCAATGCAGGGCCCAATAATTTACATTTAATTTGTGAGCGGTTCAGTGTTTAATTTTGAAAACTGAATGATTCATCACCATATTAATAAATAATAACATTTATTATTCTCCTAATGAGTGGCCAAAATACAAAGGCAATTACATGTCTTATATGTTTTCCCCTAAATTGAGACAGCAGAGTGTTAATTACAGAGACTTGTGTGTGGACCCTGTTCTGATCCGGGGTCCTGACCCCCCTCTCTGTCTGACTCTGCACCAGCTGCTCCTGGCCTCTCCAGCTCACAGCCCTGGGGGGTGGGGGGAGGCAGCGGGAGGAGACGCTGCCCTGGGGCCTCAGACTCTGGAGTGGCGGCTGCCCAGCCACCTGTAACCCGCAGGCACAGAGCCCCCGCCCCCCTCTGCCCCCCTCTGCCCCCCTTCACCCCCTCTCCATCTGCTGCCCTCTTCTCCCCTGCCCGGGGCCCCAGAGCTGGATGCAGGCAGGGCAGCGGGCATCTGCCACAACTGTGTGAGTCGGGAAGGAGGCCCCTCCTTAGTGCATGCCCCCAGCCCTCCCTCGCTTCTTCCTTTGACAAATACCCACTGAGCAGTGTGAGAACCCTCTCTGTACTCACGGGGAAACTGAGTCTTGGCCGTAGGCGCTCAAGGACCCTCAGCCCCTGCTGTCTGTTCCTGCTTCTGCCCCAGTGTAGGTTGGAGCAGGCCCCTTGCAAATCCAGAACCAGCCATCGCCCCTGGCTGGCTGCCTATGGCTTTGCTTCTCTCCATCAGCAAAGTTATTCCCACTCTTTCTAGCAAATGTGGCAAGTTTAAAGAGAGAGAGAGAGAGAGAGAGAGAGAGCGAGCGCAAAGCAAGTGAGTGAGTAAGATCCCACAACCCCATGTCCAGAGATGCACAGGAGGGCCTGGGGGTTACACACCCTCTTGTTGGAAAGGGTGTAGGGGGCCTGGAGGGGTGCCCCCTCTCTCCCCTGCTTCACTGAACTTGGTGCCTGTCCTTGCTTGTTAAAGGTCAGAGACCAAGGCCCACCCAGGGCCAGCCCTCTGGTTTGCACCCCATTATGCATAATATGGAAAGCTGCCGGGAAGCCCTCCCCCCAGATAACCGGGCATTTGGTTGTCTGTCCAACGAGGACCATTTCCACGCACATGTTCAGAAAGAGACTCTTCTCCCCTAGTCGGTGTGATGTCTTCCTCCACGTGCTGTTTCCTATCCGACTTTTTTCGCTCACGTTCTAGTTCAAGCATTTCCCTGTGCCACCGAGTCATTCTTCTGGCACCTGGCCTGCATGGCTGCGTAACATCCCATAGTAGAGACCGCCTGGCCGAGGCTGGGCTCTGTCCCTGCTGGGACCTCCCCCATGGCGCTCGGTACTGCGACACCATCCTGGGCGACCCCGAGATTGCCCGCTCAGAGTCCGTTCCTAGAAGGGGAATTACTGGGTCAGGGAGCACGAGAGCTGTGGAGGCTCTGCTTCCCTCCGCCAGAGTGCCTGGCGGCAGCGCACACCCGTGCACACTCCTGGGGCAGGCCTGGCAGGGCGGCTCCCTGCCTCACCCTGGCACCTTGCCAGGACCGAGGTCGCCTTCCGACAAGCTCTGGGCAGCACTCAGCATTTTTAAGGTGCTGCCTTGCTTGTCCTTTCACAAGGTCACCTGGGGAATCGGGAGATACTGAAAGGCTGCTTGAGTCTCACTGTCTCATACGTGGAGACACGGGGGCCCATTGAGGTCAAGTATATTTGGCTCATACATAATTTTAGAGTCTCTTTTAGATCTCAGGGGAGAGTAGAGCCTCCTTGTGTTTCAGATGATGGGGAAGACTCAGTGAGCTGTCACAGGGACAGCTCTGTCCCTGGAGTCCATCTCTCCACCAGCCTACCCACTCATCTGCTCATTCATCAAAGAACTCATCCCACATCCACCTGTGCCTCCTTCCACCAACCCACTATCCATCCATCACCCATCCATCTCTCCGTCCATCCATCCATCCATCCATTCATCATCCATCCATTCATCATCCATCCATCCATCCATCTCTTCATCCATCCATCCATCCATTCATCATCCATCCATCCATCTCTCTGTCCATCCATCCATTCATCATCCATCCATCTCTTCGTCCATCTATCCATTCATTCATCATCCATCCATCCATCCATCCATCCATCTCTTCGTCCATCCATCCATTCATCATCCATCCATCCATCTCTTTGTCCATCCATCCATTCATCATCCATCCATCCATCTCTTTGTCCATCCATCCATTCATCATCCATCCATCTCTTCGTCCATCTATCCATTCATTCATCATCCATCCATCCATCCATCCATTTATCCTCCCACCCATTCCTTAATTGCTTTATCCCTTCATCTGTCCACCCATCCATCCATCTCTTCATCCATCTGTTCATCCACTCAGCCATTCAATAGCTTTTTCCTGAGGACCAGCCCTGCCTTGGGCCAGTGCAGGGACTTTGTGCTAATAGCTCTGGCTCTTGCAGGCAGGCAGACCTTAAAGAAATGACCACGGGGGTGTGACTCATGTGCAAGGGGCGGGATGTTAGGCTGTTACAGAGGCATATGACAGAGAAGCCAGCGCTCGTTGGGGCAGGGGGCAGGGGACCCTTCTTGAAGAGGATGAATCCCAGCCCCCAGTGGCACTCTGTGACCTTGGATGAGTCCCCACACCTCTCGCCCTGCTTCCTGCTCTGACCCTTAGTGGGAACGGCTCTAATTTACTGAGAGGCCGTGTTGTGCAGGACAATGAGGATGCAGAGGCAGGGCAGGGGACTGGCGGGAGGTCCGGCCCTGTGCCAACGTCTCTGTGGTGGTTACTCTCAGGGGTCTTGAAGTGAATGAGAACTCACCAGGGGTCCACAAAGGGCCCTGAGCTTTCCATTGCTGTTGTTGTTGTTATTATTATTATTGTCGCTGCTGCTGCTGCTAGTACCCTCTGAGACTGTGTCATGGATGAGGTTCTAGTCTCCTATACCTACTCATTTGATCCCCCACCAACCTGCCAGGCAGGTGGAAATTGCTGTGCCCACTTTAAAGATGAGAACACTGAGGCACTGAGCAGCCCTGTCACCTGCCCAGGGTCCCACCAGCAGGTGTGGGGTCTGGGACCTGAACCGGGCAGCCTTGTGCCAGAACCTGTGCTCTCAACCCTACAGTGGTGTGTGTGCTCTCCTCAGTCCAGTTCCTGTTACCGACACCCCTACTTTACAGATGAGGGCCGGGGCCTCAGGGGCCCGACTTGCAGGGACCCAGTGATGACGCAGGCCTGTGGCATGCTCATTCTGGCTCTCTGCAGGCCCCACCTGCCCTCTGTGTGTCCTGGAAGAGCCCCGATGGCAGGCTCCCTGCCTCCAGCATGAGACAATGTGTCCCCTCCCCCCACAGGCCCGAGGACCCTTCCAGCATACCCTGACCACCACGAGAGGAGGAAGGAAAGCCCAGACAGATCCCGGGGTGGAGTTTGAACTGTGTGGCTTTGCAGGAGTCTCTCACCCTCTCTGAGCCCCACCCTTCCTGAGGGCCAGCCCGGGAAACCACAGATAGGAGGGATGCTTGGACTCTGGTGGGAGAGCACCAGGAGCATCCAATGAAGTGAAACTGTCGTCCATGTGTTCATTTACTCATTCGATGGATGTCTGTTCTGCCCTACTGTGTGTCCAGCCCCTTCTAGGCACTGGGGTTCCAGCAGGGCTGAGAAGGTTGGGACCCTGACCTCAGGGCACCAATGGCCTGGAGAGGGAGGCAGACAGTGGCCCAGTGTGATATGACAGGTGCGTTTAGGTGGCACTGGGAAACTGGGTGGGGGCGGGGCTGAGGGTAATGGGAAGGAAGGCCCCTGAGGAGCTGAAGAGCTGCTGTTTACACAGAATGAACCGAGGGGGCAAGTCACGTGACTGTTTCAGGAGAGACGGTGCTAGGCAAGGAACAGCCTGTGCAAAGGCCCTGAGGCAGGTGTTGCTAAGTGAGTTTGAGGAATAGGAGGGGCCCAGAGAGGGGAAAGGGAGGCAGGGCTGGGTTAGAGGCTACATTGGGGGTGCAATCCTGGGGTGAGGACCGTGGAGTAAACAGGGACATCCCTGGTGGGTTCTGAGTGGATTTCAGGGTGCTTCTGGGTGCCAAGGAACAGGCTGTGGTAGGCAAGGTCAGTGATAGCTCACACTAGGGTAGAGGCTGCGCCGGTGGGGGCTGGCTGGATTTAGGGTGATCTTAGGCCATGGAGGGGAAAGCAGAAATGCATGATGGGCTGGATGTTGGTGTGAAAGACAGAATGCAAAGGTGACCCTTAAGTTTGGGTCTCAGCCCTGGCAGGAAGGTGGTGCCATCTGCTGAGATGGGGGGGTGGGGAGGTCAAGCAGATTGGGAGGGGATGGGGAGCTCGGGGGACCAGGTTAGTCTTGGGCTGCCCACTCACTGTTCCATGGGGTGTCTGACAGGCAGGTGGCCATGTGAGTCTGCAGCCAGGATGGAGGGGTGGCGTCACCTTAGTGATGAGAAATGGAAGCTTTTGCAGAACTGGGAACAGAGGCTCTCTGACCAGAGACCCGGACCCCTGGCTGGCAGCAGGGGCTGGGGGCAGGGCTGGGGGCTGGACTCCAGATGCTATCATCTGGCCAGTGGCCAGGACCCTGTCCAATAGTCTAATAGGCTTAAGAGGCATGAAACTGGGGTCTGAGCAGCCTACGCCTCTGGGGTGTGGTGTGGGGGAGGGGAGCAGTGGGCCTGAGCGAGGCCAGAGTCCGACTGTGGGTGTCCGGCCTGTCCACCTGCCCATTTTTTCCAGGCGAGGGTGGACAGTCCCCTCACCGATCAGGTGGACAGCACACTCAGCTGTCAGCTCTGGAGCCGGAATGAGCTCTCCCACCGTGTCCTTCCTGGGGGCCCAGGCCACCCTGGTGCCCTGCCCCCTTCTCTCTTGCTCGTGGGCCCCAAGTCCCTCCCTTCCAGGCGTTTCACAGCCCTGGGGCCTTCATAGGAACGAGGCCAGCACGGCTATGTGACGGAAGAGCTGAGGCAGATGAGCTGTCTTTGAGGCAGTCCCCCAGGCCCCCACCCCAGAGCCCCGGCTCAGGGGTCGCCTGAACGCAGCCAGTGCACACGGTGACTCACGCCAGCTCCCGGCGTTCCAGGCTCAGACGCATCCCAGCAGCTGCAACACCCAGAGGAAAGTGTGGGGCCAGAGGGGTAGGGGAAGGGACCTGGGAGGAAGGCCAAGGTCCAGCTGCCCCAAGCCCCGGGGTTGTGGCCTGTGGGTGGGCCTGGGACTGTGCCCTCTGTGGGGGTCACCCGACCCCAGCTGTCGTCTCCCCCAGAAGCTGTATCTTTGCCTGTGAACCTCTGAGGCATGACTCCTGTGCCTCAGACACCCCAAGGCCCAGCCTCAGGCTACTGGGCCTGCCCCCATTTCCAGCTTCCTGGAAGTAAGTTCTAGCCCCCAAAACTGGCCTCAGCATCTGCCTCTGACTCACAGCCATCCACGCTGAGAGGACGTGGGCATTCAAAGACGCTCAGTCATGAGCAGGAACAGCTGTGTGTCAGGCAGCCCCTGGGCCCTTTGGTCCAAAGGAACAGCTCTTCGGGCAGGGCCTGTTCCTTGCACCACCTACCCCCCAAGGCCCACGGGCCCGGCCGCTGACTGCCTAGCCTGTGCTGGGTGCCGGGAACAGGCCCAGACCACCTCCAGGGGTGCCGTGTCCTGTGTAGGCCCCTTGCCGTACCTCACATAGTGTGTGCCTCTCTCGCTTCTCTGCCTACCCGGCAAGCAGTCTGATGCCCCCGGGCCCACGTGGGAGGTCCCGTTGCTGCCGTGCACAGATGTCTGAAGCAACGGTTCAGACCCCTCCCTCCAAGGTTCTGTCCTTTTCTCTCCCTGTGTCCCCTGATCTGTCCCCACTGAGTGAGGAAGCAAGGGCCCAGGGCTGCCTCCTCTCTGTCGAGATCCAGGGCCCTGACTTCCTGGCCCCGTGTGGTAGTTTCACCCTGAAGCTTCCTGCCCCGCCGGGCGCCAGCCTCCTGCAGCCGCAGCCTCGGGTCTTGGCCTTCCAGACTCTTCCACTCAGGCTGGCCTGGCCACATCGCCCAGACAAGGAAACCCTGCCAGACTTTTGCAGTGCAGGTGTGCTGGGTACAGATTCTCTTCATTTTTTTTTTTAAATGAAAATGTTATTTCACCTTCATTCTTGTAGGATATTTGCATTGGATAGAGTTGACAGTTTTTCCTTTCAGCATTTAAAGGTGTGGTTCTACTGTTGCCCCATCTCCATAGTTTCTGACAAGCAATCAGCAGTGTGTGAGTGACCGTTCCGCTCCGTGTGACTGTCGTTTCCCTCCGCTGCTCTTCTTTCTTCACTTCTGGGGTCCAGCAGTTTGACTACTGTGTGCTCCTTTATTCTGCTTTGGGGTCCATGGAGCTTCTCGAATCCTTGCATTTTCACCTTCTACAACATTTGGAAAGTCTGGGGTATTATTTCTTTAAATATTTATCCTTCCGCATTTTCTCTTCCTTTTCTTTTTGAGGCTCCAACGGCATGTACGGTTGGCATTCTGCGGCTGCCCTGTGGGTCCCTGGAACTCTGTGCATGTCTTTTCAGTCCTGTTTCTCCCCGTTCTTCAGACTGGGTATTTTCCATGGGTCTACTTTTAGGTTAGTGACTCCTTCCTCTGTCACCCTGCTAATGAACCATTGGAGAACCAGTACGCTATTGTTAACAAATGACTCCCATCCGTGCAGACTTCATGGGCTTTTGCCCAGCGTGTTCCCCTGTCCCAGCATTCTCTTCCGCTCACTCACCGTGGCCCCCCAGGCTCCCCTGGGCAGCGAGAGTTTCTCTGACTTTCCTTGTTTGTGATGACCCTGGTACCTTGGGGGGGTACAGGTCAGATATTTTGTGGAATGTTCCTCAGCTGGGATCTGTGGGATGTTTTTCTGATGATCGTCCTGGAATTGCGGGTTTGGGGTGAAAATCGGAGGTGAAGTGCCATTCTCAGGGCATCCTCGCCCAGGGAACTAGGGTTCCCTGGAGAGACGAACACAGAACAGAACAAAGCAAGAACCGTGACACAGCCCCCATGACAACACCCTCCGGGCTGTAAGGCCGAGAAGCTCTCTCTTCAGAAGGGAGCAGAGGTAGAATTTGGAAAAAAAAAATGCTACACAGTATTATAGGACTTATCACTGCTGCTGTGGACCTCGGTCACCTGGCTGAGGTGTTCGTCCGATTTCTATACTGTACCGCGTAGAGGGCTGTCACTCTGCCACTTGCTCCAAAGAGTAGAGCTGCCCCCCTTCTCGGGGGCAGACTGTCTGTACACATCACTGGGAACTCTTCCTCCAGGGCCGTGCGTCTCATGCCCTGTGTCTCTGTGCAGGGTGGGGAGAAAGGAGGCGTGTGGTCGTGAGTGCGTGAGACACAGCGCTATTGTAGTGTTTGTATCACCGGATGTCCCTACCTGCACGTGTGTTTCACAGGGACAACTGCAAACCTGCTTTTGACCCACCCTGGATGTGTGCATTTATTTGTGTCAGCATGGACTCATGGACATGTACACCATCCTTTGGATGTCCATCCAGTGCAATTTATTTTGTTGCTCAAACTGTTCCCACTGTGTGGGTTTTCCCCCTTGGGGACTCCCTTACTGGCAGCTCCTGGTGCTCCAGGCTCCTCTGGTGTGGCTCCTGCCCCAGCGCAGAGCCACTTACTCTCGAGGACCCCCGACCCCTTTGCTGGGAGGTCGTATCAAAACCAAGACCTGCGCACTGGGTGTGCTGGTGGCTCTGGGCGGCGTTGCTTCTGGGTCCTCTGAGCCGGAGCGGGGAACGTGCACGGGGACCTGTGACACACACCAGTGCACGCCTCCGTCTGCCACCACGCCGCACCGGCGTTCACGCTGCGCTCTGCAGCTCCTGCTGGTTACCACGCGGGCCATCTTAGCAGCCTGCCCTTGCTTACGCATAAACCCCCGCCCCCGCAGGGAGAGACCGGATTCTGCTGGCCTCGCGTGTGCACTTAACCGTTCAGGCCCAGCGGGCACGTCTATCCATACCAGCACGAACAACCTGTCGCCCCCGGGAGACGATGACCAGGCAGAGCCCATTGCTGACGGCACTTCCTCCTGTGTCAGCCCCACAGGCGCCGCTTAGCCCCCCATTCCTGGGCTCGGCGTCCTTCCCCCAACCCCGCCCCCTCCACGGGGCGGTTTCAGGCGGCTGGGATATGGTCAGAGTCTCTCTCACAGTCTGCATTCCTCTCGGGGACCCCCCAGTTTTCTAGATGATGTTTTAAATTTGCATGCACTCAGGTCTTTGTGCCGCGAAGCTCTGTGGTTTTGACAAACGCGCCGTGGCATGTATTCCCCAGTGCAGTACCACACAGCACAGTGTCATTGTCCCTGTGATGTGTCTGTGTGATCCCCCCACCCCATCTCCCTGGCAACCACTGCTCTCGTATTGTCCATAGTTGTGCCTTTTCCAGAATGTCATAGAATTGGAATCATATGGTCCATAGCCTTTTCAGACCAGCTCCTTTTGCTTAGTGATACATATTTAAGTTTTGTCTACATCTCCATGGCTTGATAACTAGTTTTTTTTATTATTGCTGAATGACATTCTGCTGTCTGGATGGACCACAGTTTATTTATCCATTCACCTGTTGCAGCACCCTGGCTGCTTCCAGCCGTTGGCAATGATGAATGAAGCTGGTGTGAGCATTTGCATAGAGGCCTTTGTGGAGACCGGAATTTTCCAATCACTGGGGCGAATGCCTCCGAGGGGCGGCTGCATCACGTGGGGAGACGTGTTCAGGTTTGTGGGGGACTTCTGCATTGTCTTCCGAGCGGCTGTGTGGTTTTGCGGTTCCGCAGTCATGGCCGGCAGACCCTGTCTCCGAGTTCCTCACTGGCGTTTCGTTGGTGTCAGTTTTTTAAATATTTTAGCCGTCCTAGTAGGTGGGTAGTGGCATCTCCTTGGTTCATTTTATTTTATTGTTATTTGTGTAATTTCCAATGACAAAAGATTTGGAGTGTTTTTTTTTCATATCTTCTTTGTATATATCGCTTTGTATATCTTCTTTGGTGAGATGTCTGTTCAGATTTTTTGCCCATTTTTAAAGTGAGTTGTTTTCTTATTGTGTGTTGAGTTTTATGAATTGTTTGTATATTTTAAATGCCAGGCCTTTATCATGGATGTGTTTTGTGAGTATTTTTTCCCAGCCCATGGCTTGGGTTTTTGTTCTTTGTAGCAGTGTCATTTACAAAGAAGTTTTTAATTTCACAAAGTCTAATTCATCAATTTTTTCCTTAACAGGTTATGCTTTTGGTGAAACACATTGTCAAATCCAAGGTCACCTAGATTTTCTGTTTTCTTTGAGAAATTTTACGGTTTTTGCATTTTACATTTAGATTTAGGAGCCATTTGAGTTAATTTTTTTTGTGAAAGGTGTAAAATCTGTTTCTAGATTTTTTTAATTTATTGTTAGTGGGGAATGAGGGAGAGAAACATCACTGTGTGAGAGAAACATGGATCAGTTGTCTCTCACACGCCCCCAACTGGGGACCTGGCCCGAAACCCAGGCATGTGCCGTGACTGGGAATCGAACCTGCAACCTTTTGGTTCACAGGCTGGCACTGAGTTCACTGAGCCACACCAGCCAGGGCTACTCTGAGAGTCTTTTTTATTGCGTATTAATGTTTAATGGTCCCAGCACCGTTTGATGCAAGACTGTACTTTCTCTGTTGAATTGCCCGTGCCCGTGTCGGAGACCGGCCGACTGTGTTTCTGCGAGTCTGTCTCTGGGCTCCCTGTTCTTCCTGTTGATCCGTTTCTGTGTTTTCACTAACACTGTCTGTCTTGACTACTGCAGCGCCAGACGCATCCCGGACGTCGGTAGTGTAGGTCCCCCAGTTCCGCCCCCTTCTTCACCGTCGAGTTGGCTGTTCTGGCTCCTTTGTCCTTCTGCATGAGTTTAGAATCAGTTTGTCCATACCTGTCCATACCCACTGATCACTGGGATTTTGCTATGGGTTGCGATGACTCTGTAAAGTTGGGAAGAATTAACAACTCAAAGTTGAAGCTTCCTAGCCTGCATCTCAGAATATCCTTCCACTTGTTTACGTGTTGTCTGATTTCTTTCATCGGAGTTTTGAGATTGTCTGAGTTTTGAGATTTTCTGCATATAGACCCTGAACATATTTTGTTAGGTTTATACCGAAGCACTTAGTTTTTGGTGCTATCGTAAATGGTACTATGTTTTTAATTTCAAATTCCAATTGCTCGTTGCTGGTTCACAGGAAAGCATTTGACTTTGTATATTAACGTGTATCCTTGACCTTGCTTACAGCTCAGAAGTGTGTGTGTGTGTGTGTACGTGCATGCGCGAATTCTTTGGAGTTTTCTTTATAGGTAATCACGTCCACTGTGAATGAAGACGGTTTTATTTTTTTTCACAATCTGTACATTTTATTTCCTTTCCTCAGTGCCATAGCTAGAACTGCTGTCATGTTGAATAGAAGTGGGGGGAGGGGACATCCCAGTCAGCCTTATTCCCAATCTTAGAAAGTGTCTAATTTTTTTTTTATTGTTGGCACTATTACAGAGGTCCCCATTCCCCCTCCCTGTGCCCACCCCCAGCCCCTGCCACCATCCTCTAGCATTCAGCATAGTGTCATCTGTGTCTGTGGGTCGTGCACGTATGTCCTTCGGGTGGTCCCTTCCCCTTCCATCCTGTCTCTCCTCTGAGACCTGTCGGGCTGCCCGGGTGTCCCTGCCTCTGGTTCTGTTCCGTTTGTCAGTTTATTTTGTTCATTAGATCCCGCATATAAGTGGGATGGCATTTGTCTTTCTCTGACTGGTTGAGTTCACTTAGCACAATGCTCTCCAGGTCCATCCATGCTGTGGCAAAGGGTAAGATTTCCTTCTTTTTTTCTGGCCATGTAGTATTCCATCGTGTATATGGACTACAGCTTTTTTATCCACTTTTCTGCTGATGGGCACTTGGGCTGTTTCTGGATCTTGCTATTGTAAATAACGCAACTGTGAACATAGGGTTCCTATATTCTTTCTGATTGGTATTTCATGATTCTTAAGATATACTGCCAGAAGTGGTATCACTGGGTCATAAGGCAGTTCCATTCTTAATTTTTGGAGGAACTTCCGTACTGTTTTCCACAGTGGCTGCACAGTCCCTATTCCCACCAACTGTGCACTAGGGTTCCCTTTCACCCCATCCTCACCAGCACTTGTTATGTGTTGATTCATTGATGGTAGCCATTCTGACAGGTGTGAGGTAAAACCTTATTGTGGTTTTAATTTGCACTTCTCTGATGATTAGTGATGTTGAACATTTTTTCATGTGTTATTGGCCCTCTGTATGTCCTCGGAGAAGTGTCTATTCAGGTCCTTTGCCCACTTTTTAACTGGGTTGTCTTCCTGGGGTTGAGTTATGTAAGTTTTTTAAATATACACTTTGGAAATTAACCCCTTACCAGGTGTATCATTGGCAGATATGCTCTCCCACATGGTGGGCTCCCTTTCCACTTTGTCGATGGTTTCTTTTGCTATGCAAAAGCTTTTTTTAGCTCGATGTGGTCCTGTTTGTTTATTTTTTCCTTGGTTTCCCTTGCCCTGGGGGGTATATTGGCAAAAATATTGCTGTGAGGGATGTCTGAGATTTCACTGCATATGTTTTGTCGTAGGACTTCTTCCCCTCACCTGAGGACATTGTTTTTCATTGTTTTTAGAGAGAGGGAGGAAGGGAGGAAGAGAGAGGGCGGGGGGAGACAGACACAGAAACATCAATGTGAGAGGGAAACATCAGTCAGTTACCTTTCCGTACGTGCCCCCTACTGGGGATCAACCCCAAGACCCCGGCATGTGCCGGGACTGGGAATTGAATCCACAACCTCTTGGTCCACAGGATGATGCCCTAACCAACTGAACCAAACCTGCTAAGACTCTAAGACTTTTATGGTTTTACAACTTATTTTTAAGTCTTTTGAGTTTATTCTTGTGTATGGTGTAAGAAGGTGGTCTACTTTCATTTTTTTTTGCACGTACCTGTCCAATTTCACCAACACCATTTATTGAAGAGACTATTTTTACCCAATTGTATGCTTTTGCCTCCTTTGTCAAATACTAATTGACCATAAAGGTGTGGGTTGATTTCTGGGCTCTCTGTTCTGTTCCATGGATCTGTATGCCTGTTCTTGTGCCAGCACCAGGATGTTTTGATTACAATGGCTTTGTAGTGTAGTTTGATATCAGGTACTGTGATACCTCTAACTTTGTTCTTCTTTCTCAGGATTGCTGAGGCTATTTGGGGTCTTTCTTTGGTTCCATATAAGTTTTTGAATATTATAAATCTGTGAAATATGCCATTGGCATTTTAATGAGAATCGCTTTGGGTAGTGTAAACATTTTAATAGCGTTGATTCTTCCGATCCATGAACACAGTATGTGCTTCCACTTGTTTGTGTCTTCTAGTTCTCTCTTCAGCGTGTTACAGTTTTCCGAGTGCAAGTCTTTTCCCTCCTTGGTGAAACTTATTCCTAGGTACCTTATTAGTGTATATATATATTTTTGGTAAATGGGATTGTTTTCTTAGTTTCTCTTTCTGATAGTTCATTATTGGTGTATGAAAATGCCACTGATTTCTGAATATTAATTTTGTATCCTGCTATTTTGCCATATTCATTTATTAGATCTAATAGTTTTTTGGTGGAGTCTTTAGGGTTTTCTATGTACAATACCATGTGATCTGCAAAAAATGACAGTTTTACTTCCTCCTTTCCAATTTGGATGCCTTTTATTTCTTCTTCTTGTCTGATTGCTGTGGCTGGGACTTCCAGTGTTATGTTGAATAAGAGTGGTGGGAGTGGAGATCCCTGTTTTGTTCCTGTTTTAAGGGGAACACTTAGTTTTTTCTCATGGAGTATGATGTTGGCTGTAGGGTTTTTATAAATGGCTTTTATTATGTTGAGGTACAATCCCTCTATTCCCACTTTTCTGAGAGTTTTTATCATAAATGGGAGCTGGATTTTATCCAGTGCTTTTTCTGCATCTATTGATACGACCACATGGTTTTTGTCTTTTGTTTTGTTTATGAGATGCCTCACTTATTGATTTGGAAATATTGTACCAACCTTTCATCCTTGGAATAAATCCCACTGGGTCATGGTGTATGATCTTTTTAATGTATTGGTGGATCTGACTGGCTAATATTTTGTTGAGGAAAGTGTCTAATTTCTTATTAACAAGTGTGATGTTAGCTGTAAGGTAGATATTTTTTATCAAGTTGAGGAAGCTCCCCTCTGTTCCTAGTTTGTTAATGATTTTTTATCAGTAATAAGTACTTGATTTTGCCAGTTTTTTTTGCACTCATTGATATTATGATTATGTTTTCTTATTTAACCTGTTGATGTGATGAATTATGTTAGTTGATTTTCAAATGTTGAACCAACCTTGCATACCTGGAATAAATACAACTTGATCATCATCATATATAATTCTTCTATGCATTATTGGATTAATTTGATAATGTTTTATTAAAGACGCTTATCTTTATGTTGACACAAGATATTGATCTGAGTTTTCCTTTTTATTTATTTATGTACTTATGTATTTGTGTATTTATTTATTTATTTTTAGACAGAGGGGAAGGGAGGGAGAAAGAGAGGAAGAGAAACATCAATGTGTGGTTGCCTCTCATGCACCCCCTACTGGGCACCTGGCCCACAACTCAGGCATATGCCCTGACTGGGAATTGAACTGGTGACTCTTTGGTTTGCAGGTTGGCGCTCAATCCACTGAGCCACACCAGCCATGGCTGAATTTTCCTGTTTTATAATGTATTTATTTCATTTTGCCATTAAGGTAATGCTGGCTTCATAGAATGAATTAGGAAGCATTCTCTCTCCCTATGTTTTCTGGAGGAGATTGTAAAGAATTGATATTATTTCTTTTTTGTATGTTTCATAGAGTTTACCAGCAAAACCACCTGGGCCTGGTGCTTTCTTTTTTGGAAACTCATTAATTACTGATTTAATTTCTTAATAGAGCTATAGAATAGGCCTATTTTTCAGTTTTATTGAAATACAGTTGACATATAAGAGGCTTAAATGGATGATTTCACTCTCCTCCCTCCTCCTTCTTCCGCCTCTTACTCGTTCTGCCCGAGGGGCCCTTCCCTGTGGTCAGCTGCCTGCTGTTCCACCGTCTGGGCCCGTTGCCTTGCAGCCGCAGGCTGACCAGGCTGGAGAGGGTGGGCCCTGAATGGGGTGGCCTCCGATCCGAGGCCTTCACCACCCTCACATGGTCTCTGTTCCCTCCCAGGGCCCACAGTCCCTCCTCTTTGGCAAGAAGGCCACAGGCAGATACCTGGTGCTTGGAGATCCCTAGTCACCCTGCCCTTGGGTAGCCCTGCTGGGTCAGGGCCCCAGTGGTCACGATAGTCACCTGTGAATGGGGACGGGCCCCCTCTCTCCTCCCGCTTGTCTCGCTCCTGCCTCCTGCTCAGGCGCTGTGTCTCAGCACCAGGGGCTGCCCTGCCAAGGCCTGCAGACCGTCCACGGCCAGTCCTAGAGGGGCGGGTCAGGGTTAAGGCCCCATGCACGGAGGAGGAAGGGCCCCCCATTGGAGCACATCCCTCAAACAAGCGGCAGAGCCACCATTCTGCCCTGGGGAGGAGGGGTAACCACTGTGGGGACATCAGCACCCCTAGCCCTCCCCCAGAAGGCAGCATGGTTGTGAGGGGGCTCTCTGGGACCCTCCACTCTCTGCCAGCGTCTGCCCCTGTGTCTGCCTGCTGCCCGCTCCTGCTGCAGCCTACTGTCTTCCGTCTCTGCAGGGCCTGGGGGCTGGGAGGCTGCTGTCCGTCCTGCTTCCTGCTTTCTGTCCTGCTTCCTGCTTTCTGTCCTCCCCTCTGAGAGCCTCTGCCAGGTTGGGGACATTGCAGGCATGGGGACCGAGTGGTAGTGGGGGCTGGGTAGAGGCCTGGCCAGGCCACAGGGCACTCCCCTCCTGAATGGGTCATCCTTGGGTAAGGAGGGGCCTACTCTCCCCAAGTCACAGCTGGGAAGACTGAGGCCCTGAGGGGCAAGGGGGTCCTGGGCCTGTGAGCCATGGGGAGCAGCTGGGGGCTGGTGGGGGCTGATCCTCCTCCCCAGGCAGAGGCTGGGAGGGCTGGGGCTTTGCTCCTGGCTTGACTTCCAGGGGCCCTTGGCATTGGCTCTCCTGTCTCTGGGCCTTGCTGCCGCCTCTTGCACACCCATGTTCCCAGGACTCTCACACGGGGTGGGCGTGCCCGCCCTTGCTTGAGCATGATGTCAGGGGCCTATGAGGGACATTTCAGGCTCAGAGGCTCCGTGGGGAGAGCTTCCTGAGGGGTGGGAGCTGCCAATCCCGCTGCCTTAGTGCAGCACCACCCCAGCTGCGCCCTGTGGGGCCTGTGCCCTAGGGTGCCTGCCTGGAATGCCTCCTCCTTCAGGAGGTGGGATCAGGGATGGAGGGGAGCAGGAGCCCCTTCCCAGGCCCCATCCACCACCTCTGCCCCTCATGGCGATTGTGCATAGGGCTCTGGTCCGTCCCTGTGACAGGTGGGGACACTCAGGCTCAGAGGGTTGGCGGGTCTCACCCCAATTGTGCAGGTGAAAGGGCTGGCCTGGTGCTTTGCGCATGCAGACACGTATCGGCAGGGGTCAGGCCACAGGCACTGAGTCAAGGACAGAGGTAAAGAGGGTCCCCGGGCAGGTGTCCAGGCTCCCTGCTTCCGCCCCCTTGTGTGCTCCCCAACTGTGCATCCTTGACAAGTCACCTCTCCTCTCCTGCCTGAGCCTTCTCTGCCCTCTAATGGGACCGAAGTGCTCCTGTCCCCCTGCCAACCCCAGGATGTGGCTGCAGCCCCTGAGGACAGGGTGCTGCGCAGGCCTCCCTGGCTCCTGGGTTAGTGGCATGGGAAGTAAGCAGACTTGAAGGATGCGTGGCCTGGGTTGGAGTCCCCACTCCAGGTGTCTCCGACTGGGGTCCCTGGGTGAGTCACCAACCACAGCAGCCTGTCTTCTCACCTGTAAAATGGGGGTGGCAGCCCCTCCCCCAGTGGTGTCTGGCCCTTGGTGGGAAGTGGGGGTCAGGGTGGCTGTGGGGTGGGCGGGTTGGCGCCAGGCCACCAGGGGCCTTAACCCTTGTGGCGAGGTGCCTGTCTTTGCCCTTAGGCAGTGGGGAACCGTGGCCGGCTTAAGCAGGGCGGTGTGCCCCCAGATTGCCTTTGAGTATCACTGTACCTAAGGTGTGCAGGCGGCATTGCTGGCATGGGGGCTCAGAAAGAGTTGCCCCAAGATGCCTCTGTGGTATGTACAATAGATTATTTTGCACTAAAGGCCAGTGAGACCTTCTGGGCTCATGAGAAACTTCTGCCACCCCTGTCCTCTCTAGCTACTGGAAGAGTCTGAGTCAGGGCCTGGCCCGTAATGAGGGATGACCAGAGGTCACCTTTTTGATCTCTGCAGGGCAGGGCAGGGCAGACTTCTGCTTACTGGACACATGTACTCCGCTCATTGTCTAGCAGTGGCCCCCTGAGGTCCCCTGGGGCCTCACTGCATCCTCGGCGCAGAGTGTCACATGCACCTCACTCTTCCCCTTCCGTCTCTGAGGTTCCCACACCTGGGATTCCCGAGCGTACAAACTTACATTTGATTTTCTCTTGTCAACATTCAACCAGCCAAAAGGACCAGAGCAGGGGAGGGGGCATTTCTGCCTCTGCCCACACTGGGGTTGGGGATGGGACAGGAGGCTGTGAGAGGTGGGGGCGCCATGGTGGGAAAGCCCAGGGCCTGGCTGGGCAGGGCCCGGAGAGGAGGGAGCAGTGCTGAGGGGTGTGCAGAATGCCGCAGAGGGGATGCTCGGAGCCTAGACTGTCCAGCCTGGTGCCCTCTGAGTGGCGGCTTTGCCGGCCACTCGCTGTGTGAGCCCGCTAGCTGTCTAACCTCTCTGAGCCTCAGTTTCCTGAACTCCAGGCCTGGGGTCATGGCCCCATCTTCCTGCTGTCCTAGGGTGTCCATAAAGAAATACAGGTGCGGACCTGCGGGTGCGTGTGAACCCCTGGGGGCTGGCAGCTGGGGTGATTTTCAACAGATGGGGCTTACCTGTTGGGACCTCCCAAATTTCTGATTTGGGAGATGAGGGGACAGAGTGGCCATCAATTGAGATGGTTTCTTAGTGGGGACATAAGTGGCAGGTAACAGACTAAAAGTAACTGTGGCTTGAAATGGGGAGACATTTATCTGTCTTTGCAGAAGTCCGTCCAGTGCAGGCCAGCTGTGCCCTGTGAAGCCCTCATGGCTCCTGCCATCCTTGGCACCTCACCCTCATTTGCGTGGTCCAGGGTGGCTCCCAACAGGTCTGCATTCCCAGGGGTGATAGGAGTGGGGTAGAAAGGAGCATATCCACACTGCCCCTTTAAGAGCATGACCCAGAAGTGGAACTCAGCTGTGCACTCTGTTCACATCCCATTGGTCAGGATGTAGTCACATGGCCACACTTGCCTGCAAGGGAGGCTGGGAAATGTAGTCTTTCATGTGGGTGGCCATGTGTCCAGCAAAAATCAGGAGTTGCATGATGTAGGGAAACAGAGACCTGGAAGTCTGTGCCAGGGATGGGGAAGGTGGGAAGAGGAGCGGATCGGGGTGGTGGTGGGGGTGACATGTTCACTGTGGGTTGGCTCAGATTGGGGAGGACATAATTCACTCCCAGAGTCCCCAGGCTGCCCTCTCCTCTAGCCCTTCCCGCGCACTCGGACTCCTGCGTCGCAGGGCACATGTCACCTCAGTGGCTGCAGCCACGTTCATCCACCCTAGCGAGGACCCCACCTGGCGCCATCTGGCTGCTCCTAGTGGAGCTGTGGGTGCATCCGCCGTCCTCCAGGAAAGGGAAGGTCTCTGGTGAGCTCACCAGAGACAAGATGCCGACCAACCCCAGCATCCTGCGTCTCCTTAGAGGGGCACCATTCTGTGACCCCCTTTCCTGGAGGTGATATTGTTTCTGATTTGTTGTCAAGGAGGGGCTGGCTGGTTTTGGAGCCTTTCGTAGGGCCTCTTGCTCTGATAGCTCTTACCCCACACACCAAGGGCCGATGGGGGCAGGGCAGCAGGTGCCGAGTGTGGATTTCCAAGGATCCACTTGGGGATCCAGTAAGTCGGGGTGGTAGGAGCTGTGATGACATGTCATGTCTCTGGTGTCAAGGTCAGCTCAGGGCTGGCGTCCAGCAGTCCTCCAAATACGTGGGTGTTCCCTCCCTCATTGCCTTGACAGCTCAGTGGCCGCCTGTCCCTTTGGAGGAAAAATTGGGAAAGATTACCATGAATACTTGTGGGGCATTTCGCCTGGGGATGCAGCCACCTCCCCATGCCGAGGTCTGTGTCTGCAGGCTCACTCAGGAGGGGAAACCGGGCAAGGGGCTGCCTGCCCCCTTTTATTACCGGGACCTCCCTCGGCCGTCGGTTCACCTGCACTTGACTTCTGTCCGCACCAACTAGGACCTGCCCTTGTCTGCTGCATCTGGTCTTTGGGCCCTAGCTCTCCCCTGGCCGGACTGCTATGGCTGCCCTCCGACCTGGCTGGCCATCGGCCCTGTGTCTTGGTGAGTGCATGCTGCCGCCTGGCCTTTATGGCTCGGACCCCACATCCCCACTGCCCTCCGTGGTTGGGTGCTGTCACCACCTCTCCTGCCACCCGCCCTGGCTTTCTTTCAGAGGATAGCCACCACTGACTGTTTAGCCATGCTGCTGGCCCTCAGTCTCGGAGATGTTGTGACCTCCAGGCCGTTCCCTGGAGCACAGCATCACTGGGGGCCCCCTGGCCCGACTCAGCATGTCCATGCCAGGCGCCGTGTCCCAAGCCCCCTCCTCAGCATCTTCCACAGCGGCCCTGGCACTTCAGCTGTAGTCAGAGTGGCCCGAGCTGGCTCAGGCTTGTAGGAGCCCTAGGGTGCATCCCCACCAGCTCCTGGGGTCTTGCCGAGTCTGTGCTGTGTCTGAGTTGGGTGCTGTTGAGGGAACACTCATGTCCCCCATATGCCTCCGCCCCATCTCTGCTCAGACCTTTGAGGTACAGTCTCTTTGTCTCCTTGTCAGGCCCAGTGTGTCCCTAACCCTAGTCCTCAGCCTCATGGTTGGGGAGGGGAGGGTGCCAGGGGTTCAGGGGCCTCCATGAGGGGACAGCCTCTGCGAGTCTCCTGCTGCACAGTCATGGCTGTTAGGCTGGGAGCTGGCAGGTGGGCCACCTCCTCAAGCTCTGAGGGCCCCACTTAGTTGGGAGTGAGAGCTCAGGGGCATCTGCTCTCTGCCCCCTGCAGTCAGGGTCCCCGTTTTCTCAGCTTGGGCAGAACCACGTCACCCTGGCGGGTGTTTAGTCTTCCCAGAACTTGGGCCAGGCAGACTGCTGGGTCCTGGGCTTGGTCTGCGCGTTCTGTGTCCGCCCTCACAGGAGGTGGCCACCTCCGAGAGGCCCTTCGGGCTTCCTATTGCCTGTTACTCACCAGCAGCTGTTGTCACCTTTCCGAGGAGCACTGTGGTGCTTAGCAACAGCCACCATTCCTGCTGTCCTCATGTCTCCTGTGTCCTCCACGTGTCTCAGATGCATGATCCATGACATGCTCAGAGCTTGCCTCCCGCTGGCCCTGGGGACTCAGTACTGGTTGGGTGCTGAGTGACCAGCCTCCCTGGTCAGCCTCCCATGCCGGGTGCCACCTGTCCCAGGTGGGCCTGTCTGGAAGTTGATGCCGAGCGTATGTGGGCTGCAGGATGGGTATTGGGGGCGACCCCCATGCAGAGCAGGGGAGAAAGTGTGTTTGGACAGAGGAAGAGGTCCAGCTGGGAGGCTGGTCCGGCAGTTTCCCTGCTGCCCCTGGGCTGGGCCGAGGGACGGAGGCACAGCAGCTGGAGGCCCCTGCTGACCACACTGCCAGCAGGATGGGCCCGGGGACAGCGTATCGCAGATATCCTGCCTGGGGCCCCAGCATGTGGCACCGTGGTGACCGCCTCGGCCTCCCAGAGACCTCTCTGCTGCCGACATATTTCCTACTTCCGTTCCTCAAAAATAGTCTTTTCTCTCCTTCCCCCTACCTGCTGCTTCATCAACAGTTCCCCCTGTGCACCCCCTGCCCCACCGAGTCAACCGGCCAGCAGTTCCCTTTCCAGTGCCGCCCTCCTGACCCATGCCACAGACATCTGGGGGTGCCCTGGCTCAGCTCTGCTGCCCCCAGATCCCGCCCGGCCCCTCGGAGCCTCGAGTGTTCGCAGGAAGCTGCACACCAGTGCCCTGAACAAAGCCCTGTGACACACGCAGCGTGTTCTAGGCAGCTCACTGTATAGGCACAGTGGGTGCTTGGCGTGGCCCTGCACCCACCAAGCCTGGGGCCTGCGCCTGAGCTGAGATCAGCAGCAGAGAACAGTGTCAGCGGGAGGGCGGGTCTCCAGAAGATTATTATCTGATAGCCTTTGGGGAGGTGGCCAGTGCCCCCTGCCTGCGGCGGCCCCATTCTGACCCCGGCCCTCAGCCCCAAACGGGACGGTCCCCAGGATTCTTCTGAACTCCACCCATGCCCCAGGCCTTGGTCTCCGCCTCCTCCAGGTCCGTTTTTGAATTCCTTGCTGCCTGAAGGAGGATGTTCAAGGTCTTCCGTTGAAGCCCCTGTAAGATGTTCCCTCGAGAGAGGAAACGGATGGCAGTTGTTTGGATTCGGCCCAGTGGGTCTCGCTCTTCTGTCTGTCACGGTGCCCAGTGTGGACCTCGGCACGCAGCGGGCACTCAACAGACGTCCGTCGGCTGAGCAGGCACAGCCGCCACACATCAGACAGACCATTGCAAACACTATTCAGACTAGTTTAAGCAAAAAATGCGAAGTCCCATTTTAAGCATATTGGGAAGTCCCTGTGCAGCTTCAGGTATAGCGGACTCCAGGAGCTCACTCCCTTTGCCCGGCTTCTACCTTCCTGCTTGCCTGTCTTGGCTTTCTGTCCAGAAGGGACAAGAAGGCCTTGAGACTGTGTTTTTGTTATGGCCTCTGAGAGACCTTCCAATGGTCCATGGAACAATTCCCCAGGATGTGTGAAAGGCAGGGCCTGTGGCTGGCTGGGGCCAGCCCTCTTGAGCCATACCGGCTGCCTTTCCTACAGGAAAAGGGGTCGTTAGGGAGGTGGGAGAAGGATGCTGGACAAAACGAAAATCACGTTCACCTCCTGTGTGGTCAGTTAAAATGTGGACACAGATTATTGGGGTGTGGCAGCAACAGATTTCTCTGAGGTGTCTCTAACAGCAACCCCCAAATCCACCCTTCCCTCCAGGATGTCAGTCATCACTGTTCCTGAATCCTGCTGGCAGGTGATTGGTTCTGGAAAGTCATGTGACCCCTTTCTGCTGGGGGCTTCTGGGAAATTTTCTCCCCCTTGAGAGTACCTTGGGAAGAGATGCTTCCTCCTCTTCATCTTTTTCCGTGGGCGTGGTCAAGGCTGGGAGGGACACCTTGTCACCCGCTCTGTGGCTGAGAGTGCAGGGACAGGGAGAGCACCTGGTTCCTCCTGGAACCTGCATGCCTGGGTGCTCCCATGGCATCTGGAGCCCCCCTCCTCCTGGCTGAGCCTCAGGAGGCCACTGGAGTCAAAGTCAGCCATGACTCGGGCAGAAACAGCCCTAATCAATGACAGCTGTCTTGTTTCCTGTGGCTCCGGGAAGCACTGAGCCTCGTGCTTCACAATTTACCAGCTGAGTTCATAATCTTTTAACAACTCTCTTTCCTACTTCCAGAACACATGAAAACATTTCTCATATGGGAATAGGGGCTGCACATGAGCTCCACCCCACGACCTGTGTGAAGGAGTTTTGCTGCCCAGATGGGGTCCCCAAGATGTGTAAATTATGTAAAAGGAATCCCACTTCCTTACTGACTTACAGAATTTCATAGATGCTGAAATCGGCAGGCCTGAAGGAACTGCAGCTCCTCCCACCCCCTCTCCAGGAGAGACCGGGAGGTGGAGTGACATCTGAAGGCTTGAATAAGGGAGTCACCACATTGGTTTTGTTAATTATGTGAGTCCTATAGTCCAGCCCAGAGCGAGGGGGTCAGTGCACTATTTGTTGAGTTGATGGTCTTCCCCACTACACTCAACTGGATTGTTAAACTGGGTGGATAGATGGATGAATGGATGGATGGATGAATGAGTGGATGGATGGATGAGTGGATGGATGGATGGGTGGATGAGTGGATGGATAGGTGAGTGGATGGTGGATGGATAGTTGAGTGAATGGATGGATGGATGAATGAGTGGATGGATGGGTGAGCTGGTGGATGGATGGATTGATGAGTGGATGGATGAATGGATGGATGAATGGATGGATGGATGGGTGGATGAGTGGATGGATAGGTGAGTTAATGGTGGATGGATAGTTGAGTGAATGGATGGATGGATGAATGAGTGGATGGATGGGTGGGCTGGTGGATGCATGGATTGATGAGTGGATGGATGAATGGATGGATGAATGGATGGATGGATGAGTGGATGGTGGATGGATGGGTGAATGGATGCATGGGTGAATGGATGCATGAATGGATGAGTGGATGGTGGATGGATGAGTGGGTGGATGGATGGGTGAATGAGTGAATGAGTGGATGGATGGATGAGTGGATGGATGGATGGGTGGATGAGTGGATGGATGGGTGAGCTGGTGGATAGATGGATTGATGAGTGGATGGGTGAATGGATGAGTAGATGATGGATGGATGGATGGAAGGATGGAAGGGTGGATGAGTGGGTGGACAGATGAATTGGTGAGTGGATGGGTAGATGGATGGATGATGAGATAAATAAATAAATGAATGAGTGGATGGGTGGGTGGATGAATGAGTGAATGGTAGATTTCAGATGCTGGGTTCCTCAGCCACACCATCTGGTTTGGAAAGCAGTGTTCAGACCTGGTTTGGCTCTTCCAAGGAAGCCCAGCGTTTCCCTCTCCAGTCAGAGAAGGCCCGAGCCCTGACAACTCTCAGAGAGGGCCCGTGAGCTCTTAGTTTACCAGCTCAGGGCCTGATGACATCACCCAGATGCTCCCCAGCCTCTCCACCAGAAGTTGGGGGGAGGGAGAGGAGAAGAGCAGAGGGTGAGGGACGGGGATGGCGTGTCTGGGCAGATCCCACCCCTCCTGCCCTTCAGGCCCAAGCTTCCAATCATAGGAGGAGGTTCTAGGACAGTGGACTGAAACCAGGGATTGTTCGGGAGGCCACAGGATCAAAACCCACTGCAGGCGGGGGGCACAGCAGGGCAGACATCTGGTGTGAGGAGTTGGCTGTGCCGTTTCGATGTGAGGAAACGGTGGGGTTCCAGGGTCTCAGCACCTTGCAACTCCAGGGGGCGCTCTGCCCTCCGTGTCCTGTTGGGACAGCTCCCCCGGCCTGCATGGTGCCTCGCCTGGCGGCACCTGTGGGAGGGGACCTTCCTGGCCTGTCACTCTCAGAGGACACTGAGCGTGAGAGTCCAGAGCCGCAAGTGTGGGCGTGTGCGAGGGTGCACATGCGGTGCGTGTGTGTGGGTCTCCGTGTTGATTCTGCCTTCTTGAGCAGGGTCCGCTTTCTCCTAAACAGAAACTTCTGTGGGGCTTTGAACTCCACATGTCTCAGATCCTCGCATGTCTATGTAACAGGGCTCTCTGCAGGCCACAGGCGGCCCAGAGCTGTTTCCGAACTTCTCGAAAATGAGAATCCAGTGTGCACAGCCAGAGGTCTCCCGGGCCACAGGGGAAGGCTGTTCTGGGGTAGGGTACTGGGTGGCTCTGCAGGCCGG
This sequence comes from Tonatia bakeri, assembly GCA_004024845.1. Taxonomy (NCBI): domain Eukaryota; kingdom Metazoa; phylum Chordata; class Mammalia; order Chiroptera; family Phyllostomidae; genus Tonatia; species Tonatia bakeri. The sequence continues at coordinate 53,129 of PVIA01003984.1, forward strand.
GCGGCCCAGGTCCGTGGAGGGGCTGCAGCTGGTCCCAGTCAGCTCTGGGAGGGCCCAGGCCCCCTCCCCTACTGGTGGGCCAGCCCAGGGCTTCTGACTGACCCCCCCTTGGGTCCTGGGGATCCCCTCCTCCATGGACCCTGTAAATCTCACCCTACTCCCCACAGTTCTCTTGGAGCTCTGGCTCCTCCTGACGTGGTCTTAGCCGTGGCTGAGCGCATGGGCCTCTGTGCAGATGCCCGCCACCTGCCTTTCCTGACTGAGGCCAGAATGAGCCTCCTAACAGGTTTTGCTAAAACCCCTCCAGCTGCCTGGAGACCTGGCTCGGAGGCGTGGCGGGCAGTCCCTCCACTGCAGTGTGGCGAGGAGCACTGAAGGGGCATTTGCTACGTTCCGGCCTTTTTCTCCCACCCAATACTCACGGCTACCTTAGTAGCTCGGGGCCTCTGTCAGCCCCACTTTCCAGGGAAGAAATCAAAGCACAGACAGGGTCAGTTACTTGCTTTGGGCCACACAGCCGCCAGAGGAGAGCGTGGGTCTGCCCTGACTGCCCCAGCCACAGCTCTGAGCAGCCAGCCGCGCACTCCTCCCGGCCTGCCCAGGCACCCCTTACTGCCATCCCATTTCCACGGCTCCGAGAGTGTTCCCTGATGGTCCCACGGGGCGAAGCCGCCCTGCACTGGCTCATCTCTCTGTGTGTCCGAGTCTAGGGGATCCTTCACACTAGCTGCCCCTGACCGACTCAGCAGGCGGCCAGCACCCAGCCCTGGGCCAGGCGCAGGCTGACCCCGAGGGGTACCAGTGAAAGGTGCCAGGGAAACGCTTCACCGCTCCCACCTTCCTGCCCCGGACCTTGTGCATTTGGTGGGAGGGACATTCCTCCCTGAACACTGACAAGTTATGGCCCTGGAAACAAAGGTGGAATGGAAAGAAGACTCCTTTGTCCCTGTGCGAGCTAGGGGAGAGAACGCTTGCCACGCCTCCTCTTAGAAGCCCACCAGCATTGTGGAGAATGCTGTCTTCACTTCCATCACGCTCACTGGCCGCCTTGAACTTCCCTGCTGTGTGAGAAAATCCAGCTCATCTGTGGACATTCTCTTAGGAGCGTTGTTGCCTCTGCCTCTGGCCCGCAGGGGCCTCAGGGGCCAGGAGTGGGGGGCTGGGCGCCCCATCCCTCCACTTACAGGCTAGTGTGGGCCCCCTGTAAGCTGAGGGGCTTGGAGACAGTTCTCTCCAAGCCCCTTTCTGCTCAGGCATCCAAAGGCTATTTATAACTCTGAGAATTATTTGCTGACACCCGCCGTATGCTTTTCCTTCTCAAGTGGCCTGTGCAATATCTGGGGGAATGAAAGGCGGTAAAAAAAAAAAAATTCCTTCTGTAAATGATTTATTTTCTAGATGTGTCACGGACGTTGCAAACGCTTCTGACATCTGGAAGCTTTTAGACCTGGGCCATATGGTTCAAATTGGGTCTTACTGAGGAGCTGGGGGATTTATTTGCAGTGAGGGGAAGGGTCGCCGTGGGCGGCGGTCTGAGCTGCACGACAGCGGTGACAGCTGACCTCTGTCCGGCAACCTCTGTCCTGTGCTCCACCCGTCCAGGCGTGGCCACGTGCGCCTCCCTTCTCGGCCCCATCCGTCCTCACAGTGACCCACGCTGTAGGTCTACTACTACCACTACTTTTCGCAAGCAAAATAAATTTTTACAAATAAGGTTTTATTTTTTAAAATAGAACGTTTCCTTCGACAAACCAGTCTACTGGGACACGGAGACAGCGACGGGTCCTTGTCACATGGTTCCTAAGTGGTGGGCCGGGAGTGGGCCAGCCAGTCTGGGCCAGAGGCTGCGTGGCACTGACAATTTTATTTCCTTCCCTCAGAAGGGGAGAGAGCTGGAGTTGGGCTGCGTGACCCCGAGTCCATCCCATCCCATCTCTGCAGCCAGAAGCACGCACCCTGCAGGAACCCTGCCTCGCGGGCTTGCGGGTGTTTGCTGACCAGGGCCAGCTGGAGGCTTGTCTGGGGCCCGGTTTGTTATTCCCCAAACCGGGCAGGCTGTGCTCTGGGGACCCAGCTCCTGTGGAGCTGTCCACAGGTGGGCCCCAGGCTGCAGGCTGCAGAAGACGGAGCATGCGTTAAGAGAAGGGTCCAGGCCCTCCCGGGGCTCCAGTCCAGGAAGCAGGGTGGGGGAGGGATGAGGGCTCCTGGCCTCCAGCAGGGCTCTGGGTGGCAATGTGGGCGCCTCTGGATCCTGGCTGTCCACCCACCTCTAGCACAGGTGGGGCTGCAGCCTGGGGAAGGAAGGAGCTTGCCAGCCACCCTGACGTTAGTGGCAGCAAAAAGCTGGGAGCGCAGCCCAGCCCAGGCCTCTTGCTCTGTAATGGTGACATCTAGAACTATGGCCACCAGTCATCGGTCACTGGGCTCCTGGGCCTTTTACAGGCACTAGCTCCATCAGCTCCAAGGTGTGCAGAGGGGCAGGCCGGAGTGGAGCCCACGGTGAGGGAGACTGGACCTGCCCCACCAGCACTTCCCACCCAGAGCTCCTGTGGATGCCCTGGGGGGCTGCGCAGGGCCCAGGGTCTTTCATGCCGTCCTCCCCACCCCGCCCCCCTCTGCCCATCCCTGCCCAGCCTCCAGTAGAGTCCTGAGCCCCAGAACTCTTTTTCTTTGGGCAGAGCCAGGAGGGGGCCCCAAGAGCTGAGGACTCTTTTTTCCTCCTGTTTTGGGAGGGAAGTGGGTAGGACAGGGTCAGTGTGCTGTTTTTTATGTTAAATTATGAAATGCTTCAAACATACTGAAGAGTAGAGAGAAAAACAGAACTGTGACCAGCCACTACCCAGATTCGATGCATATAGCAACATTTGCTTTTGATTTCTGAACATGAAATCAGCATTAGCTACGGCTGGAGCCCCCCCTCTTCCTTCCAAACACGCTGCTCCCTGCCCACTGCAGAGGAGACACCTTTGGGGTGGCGGTCCGCTTCCCCGCAGCTGACGACGTTAGGTCCTTGCCGTGTCTGTGTGCGCGTGCCTGTAAATGCACTTGAGATAATTTGTGCCCTTTCGCTGTGTACCCATCTTTCTGCCAACTCGCTGTTTACGCCATGTAATTCTCCTTTACCGAGGGAAAATGAGCACAACGCAAAATTAACTGTTTGAAAGCGTGTGCTCAGTGGCATTTAGCACATGCGCAGTGTCATGCTGCCTCCACCTCTGCTTCCAAAACATTTCCCTCGCCCCCAGGGCACCTCCTCCTGTGAAGCAGTCATCCCCGCCCCCCACCCCCCAGCAGCCACTGACCATTCTGGCTCCGTGGATGCGCCTCACCTGGATGTTCGCAGAGAACAGGCACACCTGTGCCTGAGGTTCGTCCCGTTGGGACTCGAGGGTCTGCGGCTCTCATTCCGGTGGCGGGAGGGGGCTCGTGCCTCAAGGTTCTCCCACCGCCGCCCCTGCCACCGGCCCTCACAGCGCTTCATCTGCGGGGGCCTCCCTGTGCTCCTGGGGTCCCCACCCAGTGTTCTCCTTCCAGACTGCTGCAGAGCAGGGCGCCCAGAGCCGGTGCTGTGACGTCTTACTACTTCTCTGCCTCTAGGGGCTGGTGGGCCCCCTGCAGGTGCGGTCAGAGCGCAGCCTGGGGCGCTGGGATGGCCAGGCCTCCTTCCTTCTCCCTCAGAACAGCCTGACCCCTACGTGGCAGCTCTGGATCCTCCCTCCCCCACACCCCCCACATGAACGTAGAAGCTGCCAGGCAGCCTGCGGGTGTGGCCCCAGATGCCCCAGACTATCCCTCTGCTGGTTAAAGCCTCGAACGGTGGCCCAGAGCCAGAGTGGGGATCACACCAGGGGCATCTCTGAGGGCTAGGGGGCCCCAGGCGGTGGGGCTGGGCGTGGCTCCCACAAGGCCTGTATGTGAGCTTGTGGGGGTCCTATGATGCTGCTGTGGTTCCCAGAACTCATGTCTGTGCTCACAGGACAGAGGTGGTCCGAGGCAGACCCCTTTACGTGGAGGGAAGGGGTGCAGCACCGCTGTCTGAGTTCAAACTCCCCTGGTTCCTAGTGAAAATGTCATCAGTTCCTATTCTGGTTGTGACGAATTACCACAACTGTGTGGCTTCAAAGACACAGATTTGTTCTCTTACCGTCCAGAGGGCCAGACATCTGACATGGGTCTCCCCAGCAGCAGTGCGGGTGCAGCGGGGCCGCGCCCCTTCTGAGGGCTCCAGGGGATCCTTCGTTTCCCTCCGTTCCCAGCTGTGGAGACGCCTGGGCTCCTTGGCTTGTGGCCCCTTCCTCCTTCTCCGAGTCAGCAGCAGAGCGTCGTTAACCGATCTCTCTTCCCCTGACCCCGCCCCCGCCCCCCTCTCCCACTAAAGATGACATTGTGCCGACACTGGGCCCTCCAGGAAAGTCCAGGCTTGTCCCTCTTCTCAAGTCCTTGACTTCATCCCATCTGCAGGGTCCCTTTGGCACGTCAGGGGACATACATGCACAGGGTCTGGGGAGTAGGACGTGGATGTTCTGGGGGCCATTTGCCCACCCACCGCAGGGGGTGGGTGGACTCGCACGTCCCTTGCTGTCCTCACTTCCACGCTGGGCAGTGGCTGGTGCCCATTCTTCTCCTGTCCCTCTCCAGCGTGCCCAGGTTCCTCTCATGAGCCACAAGTCTGCTCCCTCGGCCTCTGCTGGGTCCTTTCTGAGCAGGCAGGTGCCAGCAGGAACCCACCGACCCTCTCACATGGGACATTTGAGGAGTGTTTAATAAAGGGGCTGTTTGCCGAAGTGCGGAGAAACAGATGAGGGCCCATGCGGTGTCCCAGCGGGCGACATGGGCCGGCACCCCTCCAGGCCCCGAGGAGTGAACGGAGGGGGCGCTGCTGGATGGGGCATGTGGGGTTGGGTGGAGAAAACCCCTGGCCAGAGCCGTGGCCTTAGGCACAGGCACCCACCCCACGGCACCCCACCCAGGGCACTGGGGACTCCCCTCCAGCTCCAGCCTCCTCCGGCCACCAGGCTTCTGCCCGCAGAGCCCAAAGAAGAGAGTTTGCAGGTGGAGCCCTGGGTGGCCGGCGGGTGGCGGGCCCAGAGGGCAGAAATGCCAGCTGTGTGCCGGCTGTGCCCATGGCATCTTTGGTTGGGGGAAAAAGCCCACCGATTTTGCCATCCAGCAAGATTTCCTTTAGGCGTGCCTCTTCTTCTTTAAATAAGAAAATTTCCCCTAGCCTCAGAATGATAGAGACCCTCTTTTTAAAACACTCGAGGATATATTTTAAAATTGTGATAAAATACGTTCAACATAAAATTCACCGTTTTAGCCTTTAAATGGACATCGATGTGCACCCACCACCATCCATCCTCAGGACCTTCATCCTGCGAACCCCAAACTCTGTCCACATGAAACACCGGCTCCCTGTCCCCTCCCCCAGCCCCAGCCCCAGCCCCAGCCCCAGTGCCGCCCTCTGCTCCCCTCTCTGTGAGTCTGACTGCTGCGGGGACCTCACAGAAGTGGGGCCAGACAATAACGCCCTTTCGAGACTGGCTTCTTTGACGTTCTCAAGGCCCACCAGGTTGTGGCGGGTGTGGTACCCGACTCTCCCTCCTTTTTAAGACTGGGCAACATCCCAATATCTATGCATCACTTTCATACACTGACCCCTGGGTGGCTTCTACCTTTGGCGATTGTGGATAATGCTGCGGGGCCACCGGTGGGCAAATGTCTCCTTAGGACCTGCTCTCGGGTCTTCTGGGTTTATGCCCAGAGATGGGGTCACTGGGTCATACAGCGAGTTTATGTGAAGCTTTCCGAGGACCTGCCAGACTCTCTTCCACAGCGGCTGCTCCTGGGCGTGTTCCCACCAGGGAGCCCAAGGTGCCATTCCCCCACATCCTCGCCAACACTTGTTACTTTCTGCTCTTTTCTTTTTTCCTAGCAGCCATCCCGCAGGTGTGTGGTGGGATCTCACCGTGGCCTGGACCTGTTCCTCTACGTGGCCCTCTGGACGCTGTAACAGTCCCCGTTCCGCATGCATGTCTTCCGCCCCCTGGTAAGTTACTTTTGTGTGTTGCATGGGCCGGGTATACAATGAAATGGCCTCCTCATTGGTCCTTGTGATGGTACTGACCATCCTCGCCGATCGCTGATACCTAGCCTCATCCCTAGGGTTCCCACGGGGCAGGAGCCTGGCTCTGTCCTGGGGTCTGTCTGCTGTCCAGGGCGCTGCCTGACCTTTCTGTTACCCCTTGTCCTGGCACTGTGTGCAAAGATGGCAGGCACCAGGTGGTCTGTCCCCCCCAGTGTGGGTTTGACGGGCCTTCCATCGAGTGGTGTGTGTCTGTGGGCCCTCGCCCCTGGCCCGCAGACTTCTGTGGCCACACGGACAGTGTGCAGAAGTGATGCTCCGTGGCTCCCTGTGTCCCAGGGAGTGTCCCAGACTTCGGCCTTGTGCTTTTGGGACCTTTGCTCTTAGCGCTCAGCTGACACACCAGGATGAAGCCCTGGTCACATGCAGAGACCCCACCAGGATCTGGGTCACAGGCCTAGGACGCTCCCAGCCGGCACCTGGCCATTGCCACCAGAGCTGTGACTATGGGAGCTTTTGGGGTGACAGCAGCCTTGCTCCCACTGGGCTGCCACTGCTTGCCGGGCCGTGGGCAGGGGCCACCCCACAGAGCCGGTCAGGCTCCAGGACTTCAACAAGGGGTGAGAGCACTGGTGGCTTTAAGCCATTAGGTTTGGGCCAATCCACTCCAGAGCCATGGACAGCTGCCACGCTAACCTCGTGGTTCTTCATAGCGATTTTTACTGTTCAACATTAATTTGTTGATTGTTACCACCCAGAGTCTATCTGTGTATAATTATTGCTTGCCCCCACCTGAATGTGCGCTCCAGGCAGGCCCCGAGTCGCCGGTTCTGTCCTGTGGAGCAGGCTCACTGCAGGTCGGGAACGAGTCCCTGTCTCTGGAGGGAATGGACGCATGAGGTCTCCCTGGTTCTCTCTCCTCCAAGGAGTCCCGTGGCCGTCCTGTCCCACACTCTCTGTGAGTGCGAGTTCGAGCAAGACGCTCTCTGGCTCCCTGTGTGGCCGCATTGGGTTTGTGGCCCCTGGGAAGCTGGCAGTCAGCCCATCCCTGCCACGAGTGGGACTTCCCCTCACGGGGTCCTCCCTGGAGCCCACGCAGTCCACGGTAGACTGGAGACAGTGCTCCTTCGAGCTTTCTAGAGCTGTGAGGAGGATCCCCTCTGGGTCAGGGAGTGCACCTGGGAGCGTAAGAGGACTCCAGCAGGTTTTCTAGGAAGAGGGTCATAAAGAGTCCCAAGCTCAGCGCAGCTCTGGTGACAAGGTAAGGGGCTGTTCTCACTGCTGAGCCTGGGTCCCTCCTTCCCAGAGGGTGGGATCGGGCATCAGGGGGAGGAGAGAGCAGGGCTGTGGCCTGGACTGGCTGGACCCCAGCACCTTCCTTTGGGGGATCAGGCCACAGTTAGGGACCGCCGTCCTGGAGAGAGCCACTCATTCTGCTCACCGTTGAGCACTTTTCTGCACCCCCCTCCCCAGGGCCGTCAAGGTGAAGCATGAACTGCGAGAAGGGCCTCCTTCCAGCCTCACCTGGCACCCCTGCCTGCCGCTCCCGGCCTCTCAGACTTGGCTGCCACTGCCCAGAACCACTGGGATGCTCTGACTGCCAAAGTTATACGCATATTATTCTTTCCATCCCTGAGGCCCTTCCTGTCTGGCTCCCAACACCTCCTCCGGGAAGTCCTCCCTGATCTCCCACCTTGGGTTCCCCACCTCCTGGCCTTTCTGCATTGTTGGTTTCTGTCTCTTCACTTAGCCTGGTGGCTCTGTGAGGTTGGGACTAGGCCTCCCAGGAGTCTCGTACAGGCCTGGAGGGTCTGAGGGCTCAGTGAGGGTCTGGAGAGCAAAGTTATGTGGTATACCCTCCTGCAGACTCACATACCCTTGAGCACGCCCACACACACACCTGCACTGCGTCTCTGGCTGAGTGATGGGCTGAGTGCCATTGCTTAGCCTTCCTACCCCGCCCTGCTCTGCACCTTTCCCTCCTCACCCACGGCCTGCCTCCGAGGCCACGGCCTCCCTGAGCCAGAGTGACCACCTGCCATCTTCACAGTGCCCTGTGGGCACAAGGCAAGGGCAGCCAAGGGCAGTGGGAGGAGCCAAGGGAATGGCTTCCGGCCGGAAGCATGTATCCTGGGGATGTTAGCGGACATCGCTGAGCTCCACTCTCCTCCCTGGAGAACCGGGAGCAGCCCAAACTGCCCACTGTGCTGATCGAGCTGAGGAGCCAACCCTACTCGGGGACCACCGCCTGTGCATGCCTGAGTGCACGTGGCACACGTGTGCCCTGGCATGTGAGTGCGCAGGTGGGTGCAGGCCCGGACTGGGGTGTGAGGAGGGCAGCCTTGGGCCGGGCAGTCCGGGCTGGCGTCAGGGGTGCGCACCCCCAGCTACGCCCTGGGGTCCCTTGTGCTGAGGGCCCGGGGCCTGATTTAATGCACCGCTGCCACCGCCTTGGAGTCCGTACTAAGTTTTGCCTTTGCGCTTGTGTTCCTTCGTGAGGTCGACAGGGTGTTCCGGCCGTGCGAGCTGGGGAGAGCAGCGCGTCCCAGTGCCCCGATGCCCAGTGAGCACCAGGCGTGCGCGCCACCGTGGACGCGGGAGGTCGGTGGCGCGCAGGGTGTTGGGGTTCAGCGAGACTCCGCGTGCGTGGATGCTGCTAGCCCGGCAAACGATGGTGCAGAGACAGGGAGAGACGGACACCCGGACACCCGCTGTCCCTTTGCTTGCAGCCCTTCCTTAGCAGCCCTTGGAGAGTGGCGCCGAAGTGCGCATGTCTGGGAAGTGGTGGACGAGCAGCGAGTGAGTCTGCTTGTGTGGCATTTCCACCGCTCTGAGGATGAAACCCAAGTGCGGGTGCGAGCCACGAGATACGGACTGTGACATGTCAGCGATTTCGCACATGGGTGAAAGGATCTTATACTGCATTTAAAACCGGAAAGCTAGCCCTGGCTGTTGTGGCTCAGTGGACTGAGTACTGGACCTCGACCCAAAGGATCACGGTTCGATTCCCAGTCAGGGAACATACCTGGGTTGTGGGCCAGGTCCCTAGTAGGGGGCGTGTGGGAGAGGCAACCACATACTGATGTTTCTGTTCCTCTCTTTCTCCTTACCTTCCCCTCTGTCTAAAAGTACATAAAAAAAAAAAAGGGAAACTTCGTGCTAGTAACTTGCTGTGTCCACCTGACAGGCATAGTAGTACAGTTGGTGGGACTGTTTCCTGTGAGGGGGCCCCTGGAGGAGGCGGTAACATTTGCATCGGTGGGCGGAGTGAGCTGAGTGACTCACCCGCTGAGGGTCTGAAGGACAAGAGAGGCGGAGGAAGGGAGGACCCGGTCTCTCTGTCGGACTGTCTTCAGGCTCACTCAGGGTCTGACCGGAATCGCACATCAGCTCTCCTGGGTCTCGGGTCTCAGCTTTTGAACTTGGATAGGAACTTATGTGACCGGCTCTCCTGGGCCTCAGCCTCAGCCTGCCACCTGCAGGACTTGGCCTTGGCCTCCATTTCCACGTGAGCCAATTCTTCCGAGCCTGTATCCACCCGATTGGTGCTGTTTCTCTGGAGAACCCGGACTAATGCATCATTTTAAATATTAATTTTTTCTTTATTTATGATGGTGTTGAAATAGCAAATGAAGCCACGGTAAGTTGCAGTGCCACAGAGGAGAAGGGAAGGCTTTGGATTTGCTGCCTTGCTGGCCCTTGGCCTTGCTTTTTGAACACGGCCTGCGCTTCCATCCTGGATGGTGCGGGGAGGGGGGTGCCGTGCCAGCTGTGGGGCTGCCCACAGTGCTTTCTCCTCAGCTCCAGGTCCCCAGGTGCAGGCTCTGGAGAATTGGGGGCCTCTGCCCCGCACAGGGCCCAGCTGTGCCTGGAAGATGGAATCAAAGACCTCAGAGACTAGGGGTCCCCTGTCCAGCTGTGGTCCCTTGAGCTCCAAGGGTGCCCCTTCCTAGGCCTTAGAGAGACTGCATTGTTTCCCCCCCACCCCGACTTGGGGTTACCAAATTTAGCAAAAGCAGCAACCAACCCAGGCTGTCCAGTTAAAAGTGAATTTCAGATAAACAGCAAATATGAGTTTTGGTACATGCATGAAGCTATCCACGCGATATTTGGACATACTTATGCTAAAAGACTATCTGTTGCTTGTCTGAAAATTCATATTTAACTAGTGTCCTGTATTTTACTCAGCAACCCTGTCCCCTTTCCCCCTCCCAATGTCTCTCATCCCTGCACCACCTCCGATGCCGGGGCCCGGTCCAGAGCCCCCCACCTCCGGCAGAACCTCCGTCTGCCCTGGCCTTCCCGCCTCCGGGGTGCTGTTTGCCACAGGCTGTGTTTTTGCTTCTTTTTGATTTTATTTTTCTGTCATAAGAGCAATACGTGTTCGCTACAGAAAAATCACAGGCTCCAGACGAGCACCGAGGAGCAAGTAAGAAAACACGCTAGTCCACCCACACAGAGACAGCTCCTGCAAGTTCCCTGCGGAGATGTTTCTGGAGCTGCGTGTGTGTGCCCCTGCAGATGCCCGGGCAGAGCTCGCACACTCACCGCCCAGTTCGGATGCACTGTCCGGGGAGCTGCGTTTGCACGGAGCCCCAGTGGGAGGGCGGAACGCCGAGTGGCCTGAAGTGAAACCTCTGAGCTGGGGTCGGAGAGGCCTGTGCTCCAGGTGGCATGTAGAGTGTAACCTTGTGTGTCGGTTTGCTCAGCTGCTCTGACCAAGCACCACAGACTGGGGCCGAGGAGGGGGGTGGTGGGTGGGGGGGCTTGAGCAACAGAAAATGACTTCCGGACAGTTCTGGAGGCGGGTTTCTCCCGAGACCTCTGTCTAGGGCCTGCAGGTGGCTGCCTCCTCCCTGTGCCTTTACCTGGTCACCTCTATGTTCCAACCTGTTCTCATAAGGACACCAGTCCTATTAGCTTAGGGCCCAGCCCAATGTCCTCATCCTAACTTAACCACTTCTTCAAAGATCCTTCCTCCAAATGAGGGCACAGTCTCAGGCAGCAGGGTCAGGAGTCCCACACATGGATTTTGGAGAAGGATGCGGTTCAGCCTGGACACCCCGGTCCAACCACTCCAGCCACGTGAAGCCTCAGCCTCAGTGGAGCGGGCTCATGGCCACGTTCCTCTCGGAGGGGTGTGTGAACCTCCAAACCAAATGCTCCCCACAGAGCGCTTTGCCCAGTGCTGGGCCCCTCGGCCAGCACACAGATGTCACTTTTCACTGCTCCACCTGTGTGGAGTCCCATGGTTTGGGACATTATCCTCCCGCAGACGGACGTCTGAATGCTACAAAGGGGAGGCCATGAACCTCTTGGTATCGACTTGCCCTTTTAACTGATATTTTCATTATTTCCTTCAGGTAAGTACCTAGGGAACAGCTGCTGGGGCCAAGACAGAGATACCAGCTGTCCCCTGTACCTGGACGGTGCCCAGCACAAGTTATCCTGTGAGCACAGACCGGCTCTGTCCAGATGCACAGACGGGGGAAAGGATGCCAGGAGGGGAATGGCCTGAGCCAAGTGGTGGGGTGGCTGGGGTGACCACTGAGCTCTGTGCCGTGTGATCCTGACGACGGAGCCCGTATCTGAGAGTGCCGGCAGGCGAAGCGGCAGAGTCTGGAAGGAAACACCCACGGTTCACAGGGGCTCTCCGGGACCAGGGAAGAGCGGCGACTTGCCAGGGTGGTGCCTGTTGAACTTTGCCAAACACGTTTGATGCCTCAGGAGAAATACATCTCACATCGACCACCTGCGGGGCATGCGCGCGCGCACACACACATTTGAAACAAAAGTTTCCAAAGCTGCAGCTATCCTCGGTGAAATGTGCATGGCATTTGTGTTGTATTTATTCTGTTTCTGTCCAGATGCTGGAGCAGAAACACCCCGGTCAGTGGATTTCATGGCTCTCTGCTGGGTCCCAGCTCGCAGTCTGAAAAATCCGGCGCTCAGCAAGGCTGGCACTTGCTGCTCTGTGTTCTCCTGTATCTAAAATTTACTACGGAGCATGGATTTGTGTATTCCCTTCACATTTTCGCTTATAAATAGAGAGCACTGGGAAAACAGAAAACAATAAGATCAAATAGAATTTCGGGAAGGTAGTTTAGCGAAAGAGGACCAAGCAGACATCTTTAAAGGCGAGCCCCTGCCTGGACAGAACAATTTCACCTCGATCAGGGAGCTCACAGGACCGGGAGCCAGGACTCGGCCGGCTGGGGCGCGGGCTGCTCGGGATTCGGTTCCGCAGGGGAGCCGCCCTCACACCGGGCGCGCGCACATCCCTGGCGCCGCTCAAGCCTTGGAAAGAGGGGCAGATGAGTCAAAAATTAACCTTGGGTTTCGAAGGGCTAATCCCGCTTTTGTTTTTAAAAATGTGTCTTTCCAAGTGTGGGAGACCGGGAAGAGGCAAGTTTGAAAGTGCACAGAGGGAGGCCGCCTCGGGTTGGTTTTCTTCTCCTCCTCCCAACGGACTTTTCTGTGATTTGGACAAGGAACGTGCATTGTTTTTATAAGGAGGGGAGATTTTAAAGGAAAAAAGAGAGAAAGAAAGGAAAGGAAGAGACAAGAAAAGAAGGCGAGCAAAGGAAGACGGAAAGAGAAAGATGAAGGGGAGGCAGGGAGAGAGGAAAAGGTGGTGAAGGTAGTCGCCGGGTGCCAGAATTCCCCAGGGGTGGCGCGCGCCTCGGCAGTAGCAGGGGCCGCGGTCCCAGTGCCAGGCGCTCCGAGTTTCGGTCCCGGAGCCGGGCTAGGCCGGAGGGCGCAGCTTCGTTGGGAGGAGACGTCGCTCAGCGGGTCCAACTGGGCCCCCAAGAGGCAGACAGGTCCAGGGAGCGCCTGAGCGCGCAGTGGGGCCCCGGGGTGGCCCCCGACTGTCCCGAAACACCCTCTGCTTCCTCCGTTCCCCGCAAACCCCTACCCAGGCCAGCACGGGTGGCGCTGGGGAGGGTTCTCGCCAGAGACCAGCGGGTCCCCGCCGCTTGCTCCATATTATTCCTGGGGGTTTGGGGTGCGAAGCAGCGCGCCAGAGGAGGGGGAAGGGGAGAGATGCAGAAATACCATCTGTGCCATTTTTTTTCTTAAAAGTTATTTTTCAATTTAAATACTTTTAAAGAAGAAAAAAAAGAAAAAGAAAAGAAAAATTCCCCCCAGCCCAGGGTATCGGTTTCAAAAAGTTGTCACGGAGGAGCGGCGTGGGGGCTGGGCGCCGAGCAGAGGGAGGCCTGGGTGGCCCGGTCTGTTCTCTCCCCTCCGGCTCGCTGCGCCCCCCTCGCCCGCTCAGACCCCTCCCGTGTGCACGCGCGCTCACACCTCGGCGCCTCCCTTCCCCCCACCCGGACGGTCCCGGGTTCCCCAGCCGGGCAGTTCGGCTGCTCCAGTCCCCCTGCTCCAGACCGGGGACTCCGGTCCAGGCGCTCTCTCCCATCTCCTCCACCCTTCTCCTGTTTTCCAGGTGTCGCTCTCAGAGGGAGGTGGAGGCCGAGTTAACCCCTAGGTCCCGGCGTCCCCCCCACCTAGGGAGCAGCAGGGGAAAGGGCGAGGGGTGTTTGCGTGGGAGCACCTGGCCTTGACGATGGGTGGGGGTTTGTGCCAAACGCCGCGACCCCCTCCTCGCCAGCCCCCCGCTCCAAAGTGCCCCTCCCTCTTTCTGGCCTCTCCCCCCTCCTCCTTCTCGTTCTCCTCCTCTTCCAGGGCTTTGGGGATGGTGGTGGTTTGGATCGAACTTGGGGAAGCTGAGGAGAGGCAGGAGAAGGAGGGCCCCTGGGAAGGGGGCGCACTGCGCGCCACCCCCACCCCGCAGTAGGTGCTGTTGCTAGTGTGATGGCGCTGCGCCGCCACGCTCCCGCCCCCGTCACCTTTCCCTCCGCAGCCGCGAGCTTGGCTAGTCCGGACTTCCGCGGACCCCAGCAGCCCCGCGGGGATGAGAGGGGTGTGGGGGGACGATTTTGCAGGTGCGGAGAGGAAGTAAGGGAGAAGCCAGGTGCTGGGAGCGGGGCTACGGAGGAGCCAGGTGTGCGGAGGCGCCCGCGTAGCCGGGAGTCCGGCCCTGCCTGGTCCAAAGCCCCCATAGCCCTCCACACCGCCCCCCTCTCCCCGAACAGTGGGGCGCTGGGAGAAGTTAGACGCGCTCCTGCAGGGCAGCTGTGTGTGTGCGCGCTTGTGTATGCGTGTGCGCGCGCGCGCCCGCTGCGGCAAGTGAGGACCCCCATGTTTCTCTGTTTCTCCTGCGTCCCTCCAGGACCCCGCCCAGCTCTGCTTCTTCGTCCTTCTCTGGACCCCAAGTTCTCCACCCCACTACGTGCGTGCACGGGCACGCGCCCCGGGCGCAGCCGCAGACCCTTTCTCTTTAGGTCGCCCCCCACCAGTACCCCCCCCCGCCTCCCTCCCTCCCCCGCCATCCCCTGCCTGCCTGGCTCCTTCCAGCCACACACCCCCCCGGGGTCACTATGGGGACTCGAGGGAGAGATTTGTGTCTAATTCCCACCGCTGTTCAGGGGGGAGGAAAAATAAAGGAACCGAAGGCAACCCGAAGGCAGTTTAATTCAAGCCTTTATTATTGTAACATGAAAGAAGTTTATATACAGAGAATATTTCCAGCAAAACACTCTTCAAGTCAGGGGCCCCCACCTCCCGGCTCTGCAATCCGCAGTGCTGCCTAGAGGGCCCCTCACTTGGGGTCCCCCAAGCTCTTTCCCCCCACTCCCGCCCCCCTACTCAGCCACCCAAGCCCACTTTCCTGGGAGTCTTAGCCTCTTCCTTGTCGTTTGGGCGCTGGGACCACCTCACTGGTACCTCTTGAGCCATCTTCCTCCAGCCCGAGACAGTCCCCAGCCTCCCTTTCCCACCCAGTTGATGGCGGTTTCCTCATGGAAACCCAGAGCACTTCCCCCCGCTGCTTTCGGGTTCTGCCGTGAGCCCCCTGCAATTCGGAAGCAGCTCGTGGTCAAGACCAGTTAGAGACAGCTCGTCATCAGCAGTGGGGCTCCAGAGCACCCAGAAGAAGGAGGGGGAAACAACCCTGCCCACCCTTCCCCATCCCAAGCCCCCCACCCACCTCAGGAACAAGACACAAACACAAAGCAGCAGAGCATGCCCGCGGAGCGCGACAGGTGTGGGTGCCAGGCAACTAGGGTGAGTTGCGTGGCAGAGCTGGCACCCAGCTGTGATCAGGGCGTGAGGGTGCAGCCCAAGTCTCTTTGGGGGGGGCTGTTGTGCCTGGCTAGAGGTGCTGGCTCTTCTCTCTGGGGAGGGGTGTGCAAGAACACGGCAGAGGCCTCTGCAGGACAAATCCACAGGCATACAGACAGGGTGGCACAGCACCCACACTTGGGAGGGATTCAGAGCCAGCCAGGCAGGTGCAGGTGAGGGACAGTCACAGAAGCAGAGTAGGGGTGGTGGGGGGTGTGTGTGTGGCGGGGGGCCTTCAGGTGGCTCGGCTGAGGGTGCAGACCCAGCCTGCAATGTGTGGCTCAGCACAGCTGTGTCACCGAGCCCTCGCCAAACCTGACTTCGATGGGAACGCTTGCACGTGGTCTTCGAGAACTCGAAGGCAGGGCCCGCCACGTGCAGCCCGCGGCCCGCTGGTTGCCTACACTGGATGGGGCAGAGCGCTGTGCAGCTGCTGGTCGTAGCGCTCCAGCCAGGCGCGCAGCTCGGAGACCTGGTAGCCGTCGGGACCGCGGCCGCCCTGGTACACGATGATGCCGCTCTGGATGACGTAGAGGCGCTCGAAGTAGGCGCCGTAGGCGGAGCTGCTGGAGTTGGCCATGGTGTCGAGGACCAGCGTGCAGCCCGGCATGCCTTGCTGCAGCACCCGAGCCGCGAGGACCCGGTCTTCCAGGCTCCGGTGCTGTGGGATGCTGTAAGGGGTGTCCGTGGTGACCCAGCCGTCGGAAGGGTGTGCCTCCTCGATGTAGATGATGAGAAAGTCCACGTCGCGCTGGTACTTGGTGACCAGGCGCTGGAAGGCGCCCATGCGCGCCATGAACGGTGGTCAGGTGCAGCTGCCGAAATTGAGCACCAGCGGGCGGTCTCCCTGCACGAAATCGAGGATGTGCCGATAGTGGAACCCCTCCGGCAGGACCACTAGGGAGTTGGGCGCCGGGCCGCCCTCGCGCGCCTGCTTGAAGAAATCCAACTTCTGGCCGTGCCACACGGCCTTCAGCGATGCCAGGGTGCACAGGCGGTTGTCGTCGGACACGCAGATGGGGGGGTCGTCGGGGGGCACCTCCTCACCATCACTGTTGAGCTCTACCTCAGATTCGGGCTGACCCCGGCGCCTACGACCCAGAAAATGCTTCCGAATGCACAGGAAGTCGAGCAGCCACAGCACGAAGGCCGTCCCGAGGAAGCGCGGGAACAGCACGAGGCACGAGGCCGTCTGGGCGCAGAGCCTCAGGGAGTGAAGCAACAGGGAGCGGAGCATGGTGGCCGTAGCCCCCCTAGCCCCCTGGGACCCTCCCCCCTCTTCCCCCACCAGCGGCGGGGCGGCCTGGCCAGGCATCTGGCGGAAACGGTGCAGGGAGCTCAATTTATAGCTGAAGCTTCACTTGGCGGGAGACTCCTCCTCCGGCGGGGCCCGCCCCCTTGCAACTTGAGCCCGGAGATGCCCCAGCAGCGCGGCTAATGCCTTAGAAATCGCGGGCCAGGGGCGGGAGCTGGAGGCTGGAGGGCGGAGCGGCCAGGCGCGGGGCCGGACTGCGGAGCCAGCTCTCGGGGGCGGGGGACCCCTCCGGGGATGCCTCCCGGGATGGCGAGCTGGCCCAGGGACCCAGGCGTCCGCAGTGGAAGTCCTCCAGTTAGTGCAAGCGCTGGCGCGGCGGCGGTCCCTGCAGCCTGGACCGGGCCCGCGCCCCTGTCGTTGCGCACCTGAGCGGAGCTCTCCAGCGCTCGCAGAGCCGCGCCGGAGCTTCGGTTCGCTTCCCGCGCGCCGCCGCCGCCAACGCCGCCCCCGCCGCGGATGCTCTTACGGTTCCGCTGTCCAGGTGCTGCCGGAGCCCGTGTCCGCGGCCGCCGCTTCTCTGGTCCCGTCTCCCGCCCCGCCAGGGGAGCGGGGCTGCGAGGAGGCAACTTTGGGTCCCCGCTGCCTTCCCCGTTCGCCCGCGGGCGCCGCTCGCCTGCTGGAGCCCGCTCGCCCGCTCGTCTCCCGCGCGCGCTCACACTCGCGCCTCGCACACGGCCACCCCCCGCACGGCCCCGCCACGCACACCACGCTCCGCGCCCCCCGCCGCTGCCCGAGGCGGCCGCGCGCGGCCGCGGCCCCGGCAGCGCCCGCCCCGTCCCATCGAGTCCCTGCCCGGCGCTGTTGTTCTCAGGTCAGGGGCCTAGGGCGCAGCGGGAAGGTGCGGAGGGCAGGGCCGCGGGCCGGTGAGCTCACGGCGCCGGAGACAGGAGGGCTGGGGAAAGCAGCGCTGTCCCTGAGCATAGCCAACACCGGAGCGCTTCGGGCTCGGGGCGCGGCGGGCGCGGGGCGCAGGGCATAGGCGCAGGGTGGCGGCGGCCCCGGCGGCTCTCCCACTAGGGGTAGCTGTTGCCTGAATGCCGGAGCGCTCCCCTCTTGCCGCTTGCCTCGCCCGGCGCAGCCCCGGCCGCCGGGCGCACCCGTCCCGTGCGTCCCCGGACGTTGCTCTCTGCCCCGGGAACGTCGAGACTGGAGCGCCCGAGCTGAGCCACTTTCGCCGACCGCGAGAGCTGCGGCTCGACTCACCGCGGAGGCGCCCGGACGCGGAAAGTGCGTACTCTCAACCGGGAATGTGTTGAGGTTTTAGGGGTGCGGGGCAACTCCCCAACTTCGTGGGGTCCTGCTTGGCTTTGCCGCCACGTCCTTCTGAGGGCTCGTTAGGAGCGGCGCGGGGCTGGCGACTTGGTCTCGGGATGGCGGGGCGGGGAAGTGCCTTAACCTGGGGTCCCCGAAGCTGGGAGCAAGTCCCGCTTCATCTCGGCCTGCCTGCGCCGGGTCCCGAGTGATTTGCACCGGGTCTGGAGACTCGAGCCGCCCGGGACGCCCTCGCAGTAACAGGGACTTCTCTGGTGTGGCGGTGGTTGAGTCCTTGTCCGGAGCCACCGCCGCCTGAGTCCCGTGTGCCTCCCGACCTGGAACCAGCCACCTAACTTCTTGCCAGGACGGAGACCTCGCTTGCACGGGGGCGGTGGCGGTAGCTTGTTGGGCGGAGGAGGCAAGGGCAAGTCGCTCGCCGCGGCAGGAACCAAGTCCGAAGTTAACCGCGGGGCATGGAGCCTCCACCCCGGACTCGGCGGGCCCCAGCGGGCGCGGGGCTGGACCACTGGGATTCAGGTGCGCAGGTCCTCCCCTCCGGTTTCCGTGGCCTTGGCAGGATCCTCTGCCCCCGTGAGCTTGCGGTTGGCTGTGAGGCTCCAGCAGGACAAGACCCTGAGGGGAAGGCGTGGAGGAGCGTGAATGTAGCCCCTTTCTCCTTCCCCCAGCCAGACAATTTCTCTGCGGCCTGCGGCAGGGGCCTTAGGGGCCCGCACAGCCCAGGAACTTCCCACACAGAGGGAAGCCGGCCTGGCCCAAAACTTGTCAGAGCAAGTCCGAGGCCCCTCAGCACCCTGGCAGGGGTCACCCGGGCGGGTTGGGGATTCTCCCTGAGCACCCCCTGGCCGGGGCTGGGGCCCCGCAGGGTTGGGTGAGGTGGGGTGGTTTCCCATGCTTCTGCCCCTTCCCATAGGGCATCTCTGCTTCAGCACGTCATTTCCCTTCCTTGCCTTTCTCTCTGTGTGTGTGTGTTTTCTCTGTGTGGGGATGGGGTGCGGATAATAGGGAGAGGAGGCTACTTGGCAAGTCTCTTGAGAATGTTGAGGGCTGGGGGTTGCTGCCTCCTGGGCAGAGGCAGGAGGGGTCCCCACTTTGTAGGGTAGACTCTCAAACCCTGATTACTTGATTTCTGGGGAGTGCCAGTCAAGGACCCGTGCTGCCCCCACCTGCTCGAGAACTGGGACGGGGCTGGGGTGCAGCTCCCCCACCTGCTTCCACATTCAATTTCAGAAAATGAAAAGCCACCTCGGGCTGGGAGAGCCCCGGGTGTTGCCGGGGTAGCCATGCTGTGTGGGAGAAGGGGTCTGGGGCAGATGGGACACTGGCCCCTCTGGTCCCTGTGTGGGCACAGCCAGCAGCCTTGGGGACACACCCTCCAGCCCCAGGGAGGCTCAGGGGAGCCACTGTCAGCAGCTCCGGGGGACCTGCTCCATTCCTTATGCTGACAGGCTGCACCCCACACCGTGGGGCTCTAGGATCTGTCTGGCTCCCACAGACCCTCGTGTAGGTGAGGACAGACCTGAGGTCCAGGTGCTGCTGGCCTTTGGCCTCTGGGACACGGACCCCAGCTTGGTGACTTCCTCCAGTGTTTTCTGCCCCCCACCTCAAGCCTCTTTGCTCCCCAAGCAGCCCCTGCTCCACCCTGCCCCCAGCCTAGGACAGTGCTCCAGCTCACCTGAGACCTGGCCCTTCCTACCAGCTGCCCACCCTGTTCTGGGGTTCAGCAGTGAGCCCACCTGGGGCTTGGGGGGCAGCTGACCTCTTGTACAGGACCGGCCCCAGTGGGCCTGGCAGGCTTTGTCCTGGGGGTCCGATGTTGGAGCTGGGGCTACCCCTGCCTCCCCTGCACCTGCCCCTGGGGACTGGCTAGGCCTGCCTCCCTTCCTCTCGCAGCTCCAGAGGGGTGGGCAGGGGGAGACCGGAAGGGACAAGTGAACTGGCTCCATCCAGGAGCAACTTGACAAGGGGCTGGGGCCAGGGGAGTGCTGGGCTTCAGGTGGGCTCCCAACCTTCCAGACTAGCCTCAGGAGACTATCTCCCTGGGAAACGGGGTGGGGTGGGGCTGTTCCCAGGCCCTGATCCCTCCCCCACACTACCCTGTGTGTGGGGCTTGGTAGGTGGGCGTGCGGTGGGTACAGCCATCGTCTCCTTCCTGGTAGGGCGACTCCCAGCACCCAGAGTGGCTGATGCTGGCACTTCTGTGGGGCAGGCAGGGCTGCCAGGCAAGAGGGCCTCCTGAGGCTTCTCGGAGGAGCAGGCCCAGCCGGAACTGCAGGTGTGAGCTGGCCTCGCCCTTGGCCCGCTCATCGTGACCTGGCTGCCAGGGCTCCCGCCCTTTGTGGCCACTGACCCTACCTTGCCCTCCCCTCCACTAGCCTCTGGATGCCCTGGGCCTCTGTGCACGCTGTCCCCTCACCCGTGGCTCTCATCCCTCCTTCTCCTCCACCACCTGCACCGCCATCCCAGGGAGCTGAGCCTTCCTGCCTGCTCCCGTGCCCTCCTGCATCTCCATAGCCTCAGCCGGGGTGGGTCCCACCACCGGGCCCTGTGCCCACCACCCCGGCCCCACATCTCCCTGGCCGGCCAGCTGGGTCCTCTGCAGTGAGTGCCTGAACCTGGCCCCCAGGAGAAGCTCAATAAACCTCTGTGAAACATGTCGTGTGCAGTGTGGACTTACTGAGGACTTGCCTCGGGGGATCTCAGGATGTTTCGTTCAGCCCTTTTGCACACCAGCAGCAGTGAGGGGGTAGGGCGTGCTGGTGGCCCGGCAGATGGGGTCCTACAGGCCCTATGCCTGGCCGAGTGCGCCCTGAGGGAAGTCCCCTCCGGGCCTGTCTGTCCCCCTCCTGGGTACGCAGGTCCCCCCCAGCACCCGGCCTTCCCATGCTCGCACGTGCTCGCCCTGCTCATTTACTCCCAGACCGATCTCTTCTTTCCAGACTCCGTCCACCTCTCCTGACCTGGCTTGGCTGGACAGCACAAGGGGGACGCCCTGCAGGGGGCGGTGACGGCTCGGGGCTCAGTGGTCTGGCCTTGAGGTGTCCGGGAGACAGCAGGTTTCTGTGGCCCCATCAGGCCCCAGCCGGGCACCCTCCAGGAGTGTGAGGCTGGCAGGGGGCAGACTGTGGGGCTCTGGGGTGGGTGGGCAGCCTGGGGGCCAAGCTGGAAGAGCTTGCTTGGGCCACTGGGCCTGGAGGAGCAGGGGTGTGGGGCTGCATTCCGGGACAGAGGAAACCTGGGGGTCCCGGCTGGCCGAGGAGAGGAGCAGGCCTAAGAGGTGATGCCCTGGCCATCTGCTGTGTGACCTGGGCTTGCCCTGTCCCTTCCTCTGGCCTCTCTCACATCGTCCTTTCCAG
The DNA here is from genome assembly GCA_004024845.1 of Tonatia bakeri. Classification (NCBI taxonomy): domain Eukaryota; kingdom Metazoa; phylum Chordata; class Mammalia; order Chiroptera; family Phyllostomidae; genus Tonatia; species Tonatia bakeri. Next base: position 74,340 of record PVIA01003984.1, read on the forward strand.
TGCCTTCCCTGTGCTGTCCCTCCACACTCTAGAAGGCTCTGGGGAGCCCTCCAGGCCCTGCCCTGCCCCTGCGTGCTGCTATGGGGCTGGGAGACCCCCAGTGGGGGCTGGGAGGCACCCCGGCCTCCTGGCCCCCTGCTTGTCCCCAGCACGGTCATCCAGGGGTCATCCTGACCCCTTCCTGCCACAGCTCCAGGGTCCTCACTGTTGGGACTGTCCCCATGGCTCAGACCCAGTGCGGGCTCCAGCTTGCTCCTGCCCTGACGCAGTGGACACAGTGGGGGCGTCCATCAGGGCTACCCGGTGTTCAGACTGCCCCCTTGGAAGGGGCAGATGCCTGCCTGAGGCCCATGCAAGAGGCTGCCTGGAGCGTGGGGATGCTGGGCCACGCGTGTGAAGGACAGACCCTGTCCCGAACCCCGAGGCTGGGTGGGGGCCCACCTTGGGGTTGCTCATCCTACCCATCTCTTCCCCTCTCTGGAGAAAGAGGGGGTTACAGCCAGTCAGCAGACAGGCCCTCCTGGCCCCTTCGATTCTCTGAGCCTTGAATCCCTAGGCAGAGAGGAGAGCTCAGTGTCATGGACCCGTGTCCCCTTGGTCAGCAGGGCAATGCTGGACCGGGCATGTCCATTCCTTCGTGCCCTGTCTCATCCTGCAGTGTGTTTCGGGCCCCCCGTAAGAAGCCGTGGACTCCCGGCCAGTTCCACGGGGAGACGAAACCACGAACACAAGGAAGGCCCGCTGCCTGCTGGGGACACAGTGCAGCCGCTGTGCCCTCCCCACGGGCCGTCACAGGTGTCGTGCTGGTGGCCAAACCCGGCTGGTTGATCCCCAGTGTCCAAAAGATAAAAATGGCTGTCCAGTTGTGCCTCATGAGTGGCTGTGTGTGTGGCCAGGCGTGTGGCTACGTCTCCTCAGTTTCCACCAGAGTCTGGGAACCATCAGAGTGCAGACTCTCAGGCTGAGTGTGGACAGAATGGTCTGGGGCTCGTGGCCAGCAAGAGAGTGCCTGGCCTGGAGCGGGGCCCTCGGGGGACTCAGATCTGCGACGTGGAGACAGAGCATGCTCACTGCAGAAGCTGTGCTGCAACCCTGCGCTGCTCTAGGGCGGGACCATACTTCTGGACTGTCTGTCCTTTTGCCACTGGCCCCTCAGCCCCAGTCCAGCGGGGCCCTGGGCTCCTGAGGGACTGGGGCACACAGTCCGGCCAGGGCTCCGGGAGGGGCGGGCGTGCGAGGTTTCTGAAGGACCTTCCATAGCAGGTGGGGACCGGAGGGGCAGGGCAGGCTGCGTCTGTGTGGCGCTGTGAGTTGCAGCGGGACTGCAGCGCCACCTTCACACCCACCGTGCCATTGCTGTGTGACCTTGGGCAAGTCACACGAGCTCTCTGTGCCTCCTCCATGGAGCGGGCAGAACACTCCCTGGAGAGGAGCACACAGTAAGAAGAAAAGCTCTCGTCACGCACGCACTGCCTAGGACACCGGTGCGTGGTGTGCCCCCAGGGGCAGCTGGCATGAGCCCGCACCAAACCCCAGGCCCCGTGCGCATGTGTGACCCTGAGCCCCGGTGCCTCAGGGGCTGTGTTCAGATGCCCACCACCTGGGTCCGCTCCTCTCCCACAATCGGTACTGCCGGGCCCTGCTGGCCCATCGAGGTGGAGGCCTCCTCATCGCAGAGGCCCCTCCGGGAAGCCTTTCGGCCCCGGGAATTTCTCTGACCCCATAATTGTTTGGGTTTGTACATGGCAGAAGCCCAGTCCAGACTAACTGAAACTAAGAAGGAATTTCCTGGCTGTCGTCAGTGAAAAGTCCAGGAGGAGCCACGGCTTCAGGCCCAGCTGCATCCAGGTGCTCAGGGGATGCTGCCCATGCCCTGCCTCTGGCTCTCCCCGGCTTGGTCGCCGGGTGGCTCTCTCTGCACGTGGGCAAGGTGGCCCCAGGAGCACCGGCTCTTGGGGCCAGTGCAGTCCATGTCCTCGCCACCCAGACAGGAGGGAGCACAATGTACCCAGGGCAGAAATCTGGCGGTGACCGATGGGGGGATCCGCTGCTTTGGTCAGATCTGGGTCTCAGCCCACCCGTCTTGGAGAGGGGTCCCAGCTCACATGAATTCCGGGCATCCTCCCAGGTCGGTGGGGGCGGGAGGTGCTGGAGGACACGTTTGTGCCTGACGGCCAAGGACCCCAATGACAGTCACAGCAGCCCTGTGTTGAGCAGTTACTCGTGCCACATGGTTAACTTGACACAGGCTTTTGTCATCCCTGTTTCACAGGCAACAACACTCAGGCTCAGAGAGGAGAAGTGATCAGCCCGCAGACACGTAGCTGAGGTCTGACTTTGAAACTCCCGCTCCCCCTCCGGTTAACCAGGTGTTTAATGGGACGCCCTGGGGACAGGGGGCCCACCCGAGGGGGAGAGGGAAGGGACATGGGAGGCCCCGAGGGTGTGCGGCGGCCAGAGGGAACCCCAGGGAAGAGGAGGTCTATGGGGGAGGCTGCTGCATTTGTGGGGACCCCTGGTCAGAGGCGCCTGCTGGCCTGGAAGAAGATGCCCAGGTGGACAGATGCATGAGCCTAGCACTGTGGGAGCGATGGGTGGCTTTGCTTTTGGAGTTCATGGTGTCGGGGGTGGAGGGGAGATGGCTGGAAGCTGGCAGACTGGAGGGGACAGCGGACGGTGGAGACCACGGCACACCGGCAGAGGTGCAGGAGCCCAGTGAGCGCCACCTGGGCAGCAGGTCTGGGCCTTTGCAGCCCCAGTGCAGGGTGGCCGCTCCCCTGAGAGAGGCACTTCCAGGGCCCTCGGGCTGTGGCTGGTGCAGATGCCGGTCGTCAGGGGGCTGGGGCCACCGTCCTACAAGGACGGAGGGACCTTTCCACCGGAGGGACCTTTGGAATCTCGGGACTTGATGCAAATCCCGACTCCACTTCCTAGATGCGGTGTGGCCGCTCGTCTGGGAAGGAGGAAGCTGGTGTCCTACACTCAGGGGGCATGGTGGGCATGGCATGCCTGGCCCCAGGGTGCTCGGGACGCAGCGGCCGGTGTGTCTATGCCTACATTTCTTTGGCTGGGGTCTGATGGTTGTCGGGGGTGGGTTGATGGAGGGGGTGGCAGCAGTCTGGCTCTGCAGGGGGAGAAACGTGTCCACAGTCAGCGTCACAGGGTGTCACAGGCAGGGTGGGTGGTGGTGGCCACGAGGCCGGGGTGGACTGAGAGAGTCCTTCCTTGCTCCTGCTCTGGAAGCCTGTCTTCTCCCTCAGGGCTTGGCACGATGCCACTCCTCACAGGTCCCCGAGTCAACCAGAGTGCTCTGGTCACCCGTGTCCCCTCACTGACCAAGGTCCCCCGAGGGCAGGCTGAGACTGACTCGCCTATCTGCCAGGCTGGCCTCGGTGGGCACGGGTCCCAGGACAGCTTTCAAATTTGCCCCCATGCCCAGTGTGGCCTCGAATGAGCCCTTGGCTTCTCCGAGTCCCACTGCAGGTGGTGCTACCTGGTGAGTGAGGAGCCTGGCCACCACCTGTTGGCACATGAGCAATGCTGGGGGACAAGTGACCACACGTGAGAAACACTTGTTTCTCATGCTGCACGGGGCTTCACTGGTCAGGGCCTTGGTGGGCTCACCGGCCTGTGGGTGGGGTCGGGGAGGGTGGCTGGTGTCAGCTGACTAAGGATGGCTGCAGCTGAGACGGTGGCTCTGCCCCGCTCCACGCATCCCTCCTCCTCTGGCCGGCTCGTCCGGCTCTGGCCTCGCTGGGTGGTGGAGGCAAGGAAAGCAAGCCCGATGCATGAGCTTTCGGAATCCCCTGCTCATTACGTGTCTGCTTACATCCCATCGGCTTGAGGAAGTCGAGGGTGGGCGCCCAGGTGGGAGTGAGGGCTGCTCACATCACACAGCTGCGCAGTGTTGCCTGCTCAGGTCCTTTCCCCTCCATGTCCCTCCACCCCCACCCCTCCCACTTCCCTCCCTCAGCCAGCCATGCCCTGTGCTTAGGACCGAGCTCCCTGGGCAGCACTGTGGGTCAGAAGGTGCTCACAGTGTTGCCTGGGCCCTTCAGGGCAAAGGACCCCTGTGGCTGTCATGTGCCCAGCTGTCACCTGGAGGGGGCAGTCACATGGAGACAGCAGAGAATCTGCCCTGAGCACGTCTCTGGGCAGGTGGGTGCAGGAACCTGCTGCCACGGCCACAGACAGGACAGCCAGAGTGTCTTCTGCGGTGGAGGCTGCAGGTCCAGACCTGTCCCGAGCACTCACGGCCCCAGGATGGCGAGCCACCTCCCTGAGACCTTGTGGGGGCCGCTGCTGGGGCCGTGCCCTCTGTAACGGGCAGCCCTAGGCTTCGGTCCGGCCTGCGGGGGCCTTAGAGGGATTCTCGGGGCACCTCTGTCCTTAAGAAGGGCTCTTGGGAGAGGAAAAAAGAACACATTTCAACACCTCCAGATTCTGAAAATGGATTTCTCCCAGGGAAACAGAGACTCAGAGTGTGTTCTCTTTGCTGAGAGAGCGCCAGGAACGTTGGGGGGCTGGGGGAGGGGAGAGAGGCCTCAGCTAGGACGAGGAGGAGGGAGAGGAGGAGGGAGAGGGGAGGGGGAGGGGAGTGGGAACCAGTCAGAGTCACAGAGACCTGGATGCGAATCCTGACCGACCTCACCTCTCTGGCCTCTGTCTGTCTTTCCACCCCATGGGGTAACTCTCTCTGCCTCATCAGGGACGCCTGAGGGTGGGACGCAGGAGGAGCCGTGAAGGACATCCCCAAGCCCCAGGGAGGGCCGATGGTGCCGGCTGCCCCGGCCTGGCTGCACGGCCTCAGTGAAGCGGTCAGCTCTCTCCACTCTGGCTTCTCTACCTGTAACTTGGGAGTAAGGACCTGCACCCTTTGAGGTCAGGGGAGGCTTGGCTGGGATGCGGCTACACCAGGCACAGCACTCACTCGCAGGTGAGGCGGGGCTCCCAGTGGCTGGCTGGTCCCTCCTTGGTCCCCTGCAGGGCAGGTCCTTCCCCTCCCCCCACTTTGGCTGGCACAGTCTCCCCGGGTCAGGAGGGAGGGCTCCTGGGTTCCAGCAGGCCCATGCCGTGGTGTCTCTCCTGGGACTTCTGTGGTGCCTCTGGTCGTGGCTCCGTGCCCCTCACCTCAGTGCTCCAGACTCAAGCTGGAAAGGCGGCTCTCCACCCCGAATGCTGCCCGGCCACGCGGGTGCCCACAGCTCCCGAGTACTGGCCACGCCGCTCAGCTTGGCCTTTGAGGCCTCTAGCTGGGTCCCCCACCTCCCTTTTCAGCCCCATTTCCTGTCCCGCCCAACACTGACCCAGTGCTCCAGCCACAGGAGGTGGCAGGCACAGCTGGCTGCACTGAGTTCCAGGCCTGTGCGGGGTTGTGACAGAGGCCATCAGACACAGGTGCCTCACCGTGCTTGTCAGGGTCGGGACTCGAACGCAGAGCGTCTGGCTCTGAGTCCATGCTCTTCGCACAGAGCCACGGCTTCTCTGCATGGGCTCCATCAGTTGGCTCTGCCACCTTGTGCCTCTGGAGCTCCTTTCCATCTCATCTTCCCAAGGCTGCGCCCAGATGTGGCCTCCTCCAGGAAGCCTCCTGAGATTTCTCATCAGATCACCTCTTTCCTCCCCTGGCAATCTGCTGCTGCCTTTTACTCATGAAATTGGTTCACCATGGTCCTGGAAGGGAGGGAAGATTGCGTTCTAGTAGCAAAGATTGGTAGTTGCCCCCCCTCCCCTGACATTCATTCTCCTTTCTTCTTAAAATAAAAGAAACCTCAAATTTGAACTGGGCCCATGGTTACCCATTCAAGTTTTCTGCCTCCCTTATAGCTACGTGTAGCTGTTTGACTAAAACCTTACCGGTGACATGTAAGAAGTGACCTGTGGAACCTCTGGGCCCCACCTCTAGAGGGAAGAGAGGTGGCTTTCCCTTCTTCTCCTTATTCACACTGCTGGATGGCAGATGTGATGGCGGGAGCTGGAGCAGCCACACTGACTCTGGGATAGAAGCCTGGTATTGAGGATCACAGAGCAACAAGGCAGAAAGAGCCTGGGTTGCCGCCACATCAGCCGCCTGATGACACTCAGATTGTTACAGCCCTTCTGTCTTGGTCAATCCAGTACACTTTTGGCATTTGTTACAGTAGCCAAAATATATCAAAATGAATCCCAGTTAGTACAGGTCCAGAAACAGAACTCCGCTCACTGTTTGCAGAATGACTAAGGGATTAATGACTAGAGGTCTGTCAGCTACAGCTTGGAGACAGCTTTTTAGAGCACTTGGAGCTTTGGGGTCATGGAAGGGGTGTGTCCGTGAGTTTGAATCTGGAGCTGCCTTGTCATCATGAGTGCGGCTCCTTGGGCAAGCTACAGGATGGCCCAGTGGCTCAGATGCCTCTGGTGTGACAACGAGAGTGACGGTCTGTCCTGCAGAATGAGGCTGAGGCGAGGGCTTGTTTCCGAGGTGCCCGTGTGTTGGTTCCTCTCCTGGGGTGAACCAGCTGCAGCAAGAGCTCAAGGGCCCCCTCTTCCTCCTCCCTGCCCTCCCTGGCACCCCGCCCCCACCCTGCTCCTCTGGGAGGAGGCTGGGAGATTTAATGAGCCTGCATGAAAACATCCAGCTTGTAACAATAAATATTTTCCACCAGGACTTTTCCTGCACTTAAATTAATGGTCTCAGAACCCCTGGAAATGGCTGCAAAGAAGAAAAGGGAGTCTCCTTTCCAGAAGCTGTTTTTAATATTGCAGAATCATAGGCCCCCAAGGTTGCCACGTGCCCTCTTCACCCCAGCCGCCCTGCAGGAGGCAGGCCTGACTTGACCCCTCCAGAGGAGGCCTGCTCTCCTTGGAGCCGCCTGTGCCCACCTCGCCGGCTGCCCAGGGCCCTGACAGCCGCACCTCATCCCGGAGGGGGAGGACCCAGGGTCCCCGAAGCCCTGGCTGCCGAGGTCAGGAGAAGTCTTCTTGGCCGTGGCCCCATCTTTGGAGCCTGGACTCCCAGACCCACAGCCTGGAAGGGGCCGGAGAGACGCTGCGCCGGGGGTGTCACCGGTCACCCCCGTGGCGGGGTGCTGAGGGTGGGGGCTGTGGAAGTGGGTGCAGGGTCTCACGCCCAGAGCAGCCTGGGCAGCCTGCCCTCCCTGCTTTCTGAGCAGCGTGTGCCTTCCAACCGCCACAGGACGCAGAGGTCTCTCTGCTGCAGAGGCGGTTTGAGAGGGGCTAGTGTTGTTCCAAGCCGCCGGCTCTGAAATGCTTTTCACGGAGGTGAGACACATCAGTGTGAAACTCACTGTCCTCCCACCGTGGAGCACATGGCGCAGGGGTGTGGCATCCATCCCCGTTCTTGGGCAACCCTCACCACCCTCCGTGCACAGAACGCTGTTCGTCTTGTCAGCTGGAGCTCTGGCCCCACGAAACACCAGCTCCCCTTCCCCCTCCCCCAGCCCTGCCAACCCCGCCCCCGGGTCTACCCTCCATCTCTGTGAGTCTGACTGCTCCAGGGACCTCAGAGAAGTGGGGCCGTGGGACATTTGTCATTTTGTGACTGGCTTATTTTGTTCAGCATGACGTCCATCCTCCCAGCTCATCCAGGCCGTGGTGGGTGTCAGCCTGCCCTTCCTCAGGCAGAGGGACAGTCCCCTGCAGGGCCCGTTCCTTCTGAGGCTCCGGGGGAGAGTCGGTCTCGTCGCCCTTCGGGGCTTCCAGTGGTGCCCCTATCCCGTGGCCCCCCCAGCTTCCGTCCCACCACTCTGCCCCCTGTCTCCCTCTGCCGCATGTGAAGGACCCTCTTGAGGACGTGCCCGTCCCCCATAATCATCCCCCATCCCCCGATGGCTGACTGCATCGGGACTCGGCACAGTCCCTCTGCCCTGCGCAACCAGGTCTCCACAGGTTCCCAGCCCCTCTGGGGGCAGGTATTCTGCCATCCACAGGGTCCAGCCTTTCCTGGAGGGTGCTGGGGAGCCACTGCAGGTATTGGACAGAGGAAGGCCGTGGTCGGATGTGAGGAGGGGAAACGCCCCCGGCCTGTGGGACCAGGGTGTGGCTGTGTCTCCTCACAGCTGAAACCCCAGCCCCCCAGCGGCACCTGGCACCTGGCACCTGACAGGGGCTTCTTAGACACTCACTGAATGAGTGAAGAAGCTGAAGTGAGCTGCCCAGAAGGGTCTGGAGTGGGGAGGGGCTGGCCAGGGAGGGGTCAAGGGCAGGGCCGGTTGTGCTTGCTGACAGCTGGAATGCTCCATCCCTGAGCAGAGGAACTGAAGGGTGCGCCACAGACTTCCCTCAGCTCCGCCCCAGGCGCGCCCGAATATTTCCGAATATTTCTGCTGGTCCAGCCCAAGTGCTGAGAATGGCCCTGCCATCATGTCCTGCGGGCCCTCACCTGACCTGCGCCCTGCCCTTCCCCTGGGCACCGGTCTAGGACTAGGACAAGAACTAGAGAGGCCTCTGATTGGATAGGGGCTGGCACCTGCCCCACGGGCTGGGCAGCCATAGGTTGGATGTCTGCACAGGGGGGCCCATAGGGCATAGGCAATCTGTCCAATAGGGCATCGATGGAGCTAACCTGCTCCCCCACCTCTAAGGGTGGGCAGCCTGGTGCCCTCTGATACTCTGAATGTGGTTGCCCCTCTGCACACTGGGTGACTGGGGGCAGAGGTCACAGGTCCCCAAGTCCCTCCTGTGTCTATTTAGCTGCATCCACCAAGACCTCTCTTCTGCCAGGCAGGGGTCAGCAGAATCTCACAACACTATATCATTTGCTTTGTATCATCAGTTTTGTTATTTATTTAATGTTTTTATTTCAGTTGACTTGCCTTAAACTTAAGTACTTACATCCTAAGCAATAGAATCTGAAACTTGGGGTTTGATATGCTAGTTATATATTTTTTCTCAATACATATGGACATAAATAATAACTTGAAATAGAATTTTGCCTGGATATCCTTTCAAATCACTTGTTATCCCCCTTTGAGAAACTCTGAACTAGTTTGCTGGAGAAACTGAGGCTCCGTAAGGGGACAGGCTGTGCCTCAGCATGAGAATGTGCTGTCCAGCGTCCCCATGGCCCAGGCTGTCGGCCTGCCCTCCGAATACGTGCCTGGCAGCCTCCCGGGTGGGCCCCTCAGGGGAAGAGGGGTTTGTTGGGAAGTAACACCCAGCCCTGCTGTTCTCCGGCCTCCACTGCCCCAGCCAGTCCATCCTGCACTTGGAGGCTCTGCCAGGGCCTCCTGCTGCGCCTACAGCCTCAGGGTGCTGCTGGGTCTGGTGTTTCCAGCTGGCCTTCTCCGGTCCCCCGACGACTCTGGCCTCACCTCTTCCCACCTGTGCCCTCAGTGCCGTGGGGCCCTGCGCCCCACCAGGCCGGGTCTGGAGGAGGAGCTCAGGGGTGGAGGAGTGACTGAGTAGCCGGACCCCACCCTTAGCCTGTCCTGGTCACTGTCCCAGGTCCTGTCTCACAGACAGGGATCCTTGGTGAGGCCTTTTCCTTTTCTTCTGAGCAAGTGTGGGCGGGCACCTGCTGGGGGACTCTCAGGCTGCGTTCTTGCTGGACCAGCAAGAACCATATTAGCTGCAAGAGCGGGGGTGGTGCTGTTGCAACATCGGACCTGGACTTGGAGGACAGGAAGCTCAGTGGAAAGAACAGCATTCAGGATGGAGACACAGGCCACCACATTAGAGTGCCCACTGGAGGGAAGGTCAGATCCAGCTGGGGGGCCTGGAGGGCTGCCTGGAGATGGCGGTGAGAGCAGCAGTGCTCTCCACTATGTGCCCAGCACTGTGCTAAGGGCTTGAGCTACATCACATTATTTACCCTCTATGGTGCCTGTGGTGGGCAGAGTGGGCACCTCCAATTCACAGAGGAGGACCCTGCTCAGTGGTCCCAAGGTGGCGAAGTGGCACGCAGGTGGCAAAGCCAGCATTTGACTCTGCCACACCTGATGCTACCCACCTTAGTTCTCTATTGCGGTGGAAAAGTACCCCGATGTTCAGTGTCTCGAAGCAACAGCATTTCCGATCTCACCGTTTCTGTGGGTCAGGACCGGGGCTCGACTTCATGGGGTCCTCTGCTCAGGGTCTCCGCCAGGCGTCGGCCTGCGCTGTGCTGATGCTGAGGCCCTGCTAGGGCGGGCTCAGCTTCCAACTCGCCCAGGAGGCACTTGCAGCTCTCACTGCTGGCTGGTGGCTGGTGGCCAGAGGCTGCACTCGGGTCCTGGCCCCTCAGCCCCCCAACGTGGCAGCTGCCTTCCTCAGTGAGGGCCAGCCTGCAGAGTCCTGTGGGGCTGAGGCCGGCTTTTGGTCATATGGTCATGCAGGTGACACCTCACCCCTTTTGGAAGTGAGTCACAGGTCTGCCCTGCCATCAAGGGGTGGGGGACCAGGATGGGGACCATCTTTGAAAGTTGCCCCCAACCCCATGGGCTAAGTGGAAGTGGTTGCTCTGGCTCCCACCAGCTGAGGCTGGTCTGTGGCTGGGCCATGACTGGGAGGGGTGACAGTGTAGGAGGAAAGGCTCTGGGTAGCCTCTGCTAAGGGGGTGCGGAGCCTCACTGTCCAGCCACTGCCTGAGCCTGGGAGCTGCAAACCTCCTCTCACGCCCTCCCTAACTCCTTTGGTCACCCCCTCCTCCCTCTGGGCTGTGGGGAGATGGGCTTGATTGGGGCACCAGGAGGCCCCCACCCCCACCTTTTTTAGGACAATGGGGGAAGGATTACGAGGAATTCACCATTTGTTCTTCAAATGTTTTGCAACTTTCCTGGAAATCTGAACGATCCCTGAGGGGCCCAGGCTGCTGGTGACCTGGGCTGGGAGGCAGTTCCCACCATAGACTTTCCAGGGATTGGTGGCTGGTTGGTGGCTGGGCCAGGCCCCCAGAGTGTCTCGGGCGGTGGTGGAGTGGGGAAAGAGTGTGAGTGAGGTGCCCAGCTCCCTGCTCCTGGATGAACCCCCTGCAGTGTTCCCAGACCAGCTGGCCTCCCTGGGGCCTCCTGCAGTCCTGGGGTCCCCCTTACTGCTCAGGTGCCCTCGTTCTGGTCACTGAGGGGCAGCTCTGAAGCTCAAGCACAGGGCCCCATTGGGGAGGTGGCAGCAGCCTGCGAGGTGGGCCCACAATGGCACAGAAATAACCTGCAGCCAGGGACCTGGGGTGAGGCTGGCCTGAGTCTCTGCCTTCCAGTCTCCCAAGGAGAGCGGGGAAGCTCAGCCCTCACTGCCCACTGCAGAGACTCCACTGCTGCCTAGGGGCTGCGACCTCCCCTGGCTGGGCTCGTGTCCTCTTCCACGGTGTGGACTGTTGCAGGGGTTGAATGAGGTCGCAGAGATGGAGTGTTTTGTATGGGATTGTGTTCGGAGTTAGCACCCTGAATGTGAACCTATGAGCTAAGACAGAAAAAGGCAGTCTGGAGTTTGCCTCCCCTGCCCCCACCCCGCTTAGCCCCAAGCGGGGTGTTTTCTAGGAGTGGCCCAGGGCTAGGGGACTTGGGGGTGCAGTCTCAGTGTCCCCAGGTGTGGAAGGGGCCCTGCACCCTGCCCCACCCCGTGAGGGCTGACAGTTGGCTGTCCTCAGGTCTGGGGTGGGCAGATGGCCCCCCTCCCGCCTCTGCACCTCCTGCTGCCCCCTTGTCTGCCTCGCTGTCCTGTTCTTCCATCTGTGAGCTGCCTGCTCAGTCCCCAGCCCCCTCCAGCCCGGCTGCCACCCCTTCCTTTCCCCTTCCCACAGTGACAAAACTGTCTTCAGGGGATAGCCCTGGCTGGGGTGTGGAGGGCACATCTTGGCCTATAGCCGTGTTGGCAGCCTCTCCTGCAGCTGTGTCTTCTCTCCCTCTGGGCTGTCCTTGTCCTTGGCCTGTCCCCACTCTCCTCCCATAGCATCCCCACCACGGTCCTGCTGAGGCCTCCCCACGCCCTCCATCTCCTGCTCTCCCCTGACCCAGTCACCACCCAGCTCTGCCCTGTCCCTGCAGATGTGTCCCACACCTGTGGTGTCCCCTGACCTTGTCCATAAGAATGTCCCCTAGGCAGGTCACACTCAACACAGCCAAACATACCTCCATGGCTCCCTCTGCCAAAGTCCATACCAGCCTGCCCTCCTCTGCTGCCCTTATCACCCCAGCTCTATCCAGTGGTCCTTTCATCCCACCACCACCTCTCAGCCAGAGGTGAGGCACACACCACTTCCTCACTCACCAGTGTCCCTGGCAGAGCCCACTGCCTCTTCCCCAGCAGCTGCTCTTGGCCAGTACTTGGCTGCCCTGAAGTCTGCATCTCCCCGACTCCCTTGCAGCTACGTGTGGCTATGTAACTGAGTTTGGCAATGGCCTCTGTGCAGATTCACACTCACCACCTCAGGGTTGTGCCTGGCAAGGGAAGGCACAAAGCACCTGGGAAATCAGAGCCAAAAGAGAGGCCAGATCCCGCTGACTTTGGAGAATCTGCTGGCTGAGGAGGGGCTGTTGTGAGCTTGGCCCTGGGACGGAGGTGAAGAAACACAGGCCTGCCTCTGAGGGGCCTTGGCTGAGCAAAATCACAAATGCACCAGTGGTTTCCCAGTAACATGTGGGGTGTTAGGAGCATCCAGGAGACAGGAAGCAGGACACACAGGCTGGGGGCCCAAGGGGAAGGGCGTCATAGGGAGTCGGGAAGGAATTCCGAGAGGAAGGACACTGAGGGAGGGGCAGGCATTGGCTACATGGTGAAGTGGAGGACACAGATTCTGGTCAGGGGGCGGGGGACAGTGTGCGAAGAGATGGAGGGATTATGGAATCACAGGCTGTTGGATGTTGGAGTGGTGGGGGGAGACAAAGGGGACAGGGGACCGAACCCAGTCCTGCCCCCACCCCCTGCCCCCCACAGGTAAGAGAAGGTCCTGAAGCCCAGGGGGCAGCCAGGGAGGGTCTCTGCCAGGGGAGGGGGATGGGGGCGGATCTGGAAGTAGGAGGGGCAGTAGCAGGGGGTGGGCCGAGGAAGAGTGGCCCCGAGGAGGGTCCCCTGGAAGGCCTGGTGTGGGATGTGCTCCCTTGGGGAGGGGTCACCCACGTGCCAGGCTGCGGCCCAGCAGTTCCTAGGAGGGCCCGGCTCTGCCCTCGGACCTGCTGGCCTGGGGGCCCTGGCCAAGTGCGGGTGGGTTTAATAGCCGTCAGGAGCCTGCGGCTTCTGCAGCGCCAACCAAACTCGGACCTTCTGGTGTTTACGATTGGCAAAGTGAGCTTCCTGTTTTTAAGAGAAAAGGATTAGAAACACTTATTAAAAAGCCCTTTGAAAGGCATCAAAAGACTTCCCAAATGTCAAATGACTCTTACAAAAGAGCCATTTAATGATTTCAGCAACACGAATGGGAAACATACCAGTCCGGGCCTCCTTAAATGATCACAAAGTCTCGCAAAGCCCGGGAGGGACTTGGCAGCCACGTGGAACGTCGACTGAGGCTACCTGGGGAAGCTGAAAGTAGTCCCGTGGGCAGAGCAGCCCTTCTGTGGGACGCAGGCAGTGGAGGGGCTGTCGGGGGACACAGAGCTCGGGAGTGGCCAGGGCAGCCCCCCATTAGAGTCTAAGCTTGTGCCCCAGACTCGCACCGGAACTCAGCATCCTGGATGCCACCGGTCTGTGACACGCCCCAAGTTTCCGCCGGGCCCCCTGGTTGGACAGCCCCTGACCCCCAGTCTGTCTAGTCTGGCTCAGCCGCCCGCCGCCAGCCTCCCCCTGGGCTCCATCTGTGTATCCCCTGCCCTGCCCATCCCTGCCCCCAGCCCCCAGTGCGGGCCTCCCCCATCAGCCTCTAGCTGTCCTCTCTTCTGTCTGTCCATCCCCATCCCCCACCGCTGCCCGGGTCACGGTGCTGGACACAGGAAACGCAGTCCCTGCCCAGGTCTTGGGTGCAAGCTGACCTCTGGTGTGGCCACGGAGGGATTCTCATCCTTGCTGGGTGCTGGGGTCACCCCAGGAAGCCAGTGGTCCACAGATCCCAGCTTAGTGGGGAGATAGCTGTGGACACAGGCCCCCCACAGCCTGGAGCCCTGTGTCACAGCACAGTGGCAGGCCCTGAGGGAGCTCAGCCCCTTGGCTTGGCCACCCCTTGCCCTCAGAATCCCAGGTAGGACACTTCTGCTTGGTGTCATCCCCATCAACCCAGGTGCCCGGCTTTTTAGAAGGGTCACCAACCGGTGAGCCTGCGTCCAGTCCCACTGGGGCCCCTGACCTCACACGACCTCTCAGGTTGTAACTATTTGTTCCTGGGTTTCACTCCAAACAGGGTATGCCGTTAGTTAGGAAGCTATAAAACACTTCAGTATTTCCCAGAAAGTGCCAAGGAATTCTTGGAATAAAAATAACAATGAATAAAGTTGTCTGGAAATGAGGCGATGGGGCTGAATTTGATTACGTCCCATTTAGAAGAGAAAATTAGCTTATGGCGGCTGAGGTAAGGTGAGGTTTTCTCTTTGCTTCAGTAAAAAAGATGCTTTTCACACTTCCCTCCCCCACAAGGCTCTCAGAGCCCCGGGTTGGGCTGGAGCGAAGGTGGGTACTTGAGGCCCCAATCCCGGGGTCGGAAGGGCCCAGGCTCCTGTGGCCACACTCCGGAGAGCCGGGTGCCCTGCCCCCATGATGACCCCCAACAACGGTGTCCTTGCAGAGGAGGGGCTGAGGGGGCAAACGCCGTGACACCTGTTCTTGTCTTACTAAGCAGAACCTGTGGTTCCGTCTGCCCACGCCCACCCCGGAAAGCCGCATGGCCCCCTCCGCCCAGCCTGTCCCTCTCACCCAGACCTGCTCCTGCCCGCTCCCAGGAGTATCTCTCGCTCCCAGGCCCCATGGCTGGCGGTGAGTCTTCCGCTCCGTCTCCCTCCCGGTCACAGTGCGGGGTCTTCCTTGAGCACCGTCGGCCCTCAGAACCCCATTCCCAGGCACGGCAGGCCTGCGCCAGCTTTCTATGGCTGCCAGGGTGGTCCATGGAGGTGTCCCCCTGACTGGGCCTTGGGGTGCCCAGGCACTGGGTCAGACATCGCCATGGGCATGCCTGCTTGTGAGGGTATGTGCTGGGTGGGAGAGCCTGAGCCTCTGACCACAGTGGGCTACCCTTCCGGGCGTGGTGGGCCCCGCCCAATCAGTCAATGGTGGGACGCAACCGGAAAGGCCGGGCCTCTCCGAGGTGGGGGAGTTCCTCCGGCCTGACAGCCTTTGAACTGGGACGTGGGCTTTTCTTTGCCTTTGGACTCAGACAGAAACATCGGCTCTTGCTGGGCCCTGGGGCCCCGGCCTGTGGACAGGAATGAGCCTGTCAGGCCCCCCCAGGGCTCGGGTCTCCAGACCTGCGCGGTACTGCGATCTGCCTGCACACCTCTAGAACCCACATTCTGAACCTCGCCCCACAGCGAGGGCCCTAGGAGGCAGGGCCTTCGGGGGTGTCAGGTCCAGAGGGTGGAGCCCTTAGGAATGGGTCAGTGCCCTTAGCGAATGCCAGAGAGCTCCCTCGCCCCTCCCGCCACCCAAGGACTCAGTGGGAAGTCCTCTCTGGACCCTGCTGGCACCTGGCCTTGGATTTCCACCCTCCAGCATGGCGAGGAATCAGTTTCTGTGGCACACAAGCACCCTGGTCTGTGATGTTTTGCTACAGCAGCCTGGACGGACTGAGAGAGACGGGGCGCAGACTGCCGGCTCCAGGGGCCTGCAGCTGGCTGGCTTGCCTGCAAAGTGGACTTGTCTGCGTCCGCAGCCCCGGGAGCCCATCCCTTCTGCTCCCCGTGCATCCTATTGGCTGTATTTCCCCCAAGAGCCCGCCTCTGACACCCGCCATGCAGGTGGCCTCAGACTCCAGAAACGCCCGCTCCTGCAATTCCGGAGGCCAGAATCTGACACCGGCTTCGCTGGACTGAGACCCCGGGGCCACATGCACCGGGCTCTCTCTACACTCTGGGGGAGGGTCGTCTCCTGGCCTCTTGCAGTTTCTGGTAGCTGCTGGGGACCTTGGTGTGTGGCTGCACCCCTTCATTCGCTGCTTCTGTCGTCACAGCCCGGTCCCCTCTGTCTATCTCTTCTGCCTCTCTCGGATGAGGGTGTGTAGGGACCACCCAGTGAGCCTCACCCAATGAGCAGGTCTGTGCTCATCGACCAGCACCTACAGAGACTGTGCCACACGAGGGAACATTCTTGGTTTTCCTTTCCTGATGTTCTTACAACCCTGTGCTTGCCCTGTTCTGCGAGCTCCTGTAGGGCTGGCCTTGAGCTGATAGGGGTGTGGTGACATGCTTATCCTCTGAGAAGCCTGGGCCCCTGAGAGGCGAGAAAGCAGCTGCTGCTGCCCCAGGCTAGCCCGAGTGTGTGGAGGCCCCAAGGGGCCTAAGCCAGAGTCCCAGTGGCAGGGGTGGAGGAAGGGGCTGCGGACAGGCTCTCTCTGAGACTTGTATGAGCCCAACTGCTCCCTGCCTTCCCCAACTGGGCCGCTGGCAGGGGCCTCCCTGGGCTGGATCAGGATCCCTCTGCTCCCCAGGAGCAAGAGAAACCACAGAAGCCCCTCCTTTGCCCCCCAGGGGTGCCTGTGCACGCCCCCTGCCCTGACCCTGGCACAGCACTGGCAACGTCCTGGGCTGCACCACTGGCTGGGGGGAGTGGGGTTCTGGGGCTGGTGGGGAGCCACGGACAGACTGAGGGGCTGGAGTGGGCTGAGACGAGGCTGGCAGACTCGGGCTCGAGTCCAGGCTTCCCGCGGAGTCCAGGCTCCAGCTAATTAGCTCCCACGCACCCACATCCCCTCCTCCCCCACACGGGCTCATGGGCTCACATGCAAGCTGCCGACGCAGTCCACAGCCCCCCCGCACCCCACACCCAGGCCCACCAGACTCCCTCTGCACCCTGCCCCTGCCCCGGCAGCCTGCCCCAGGCCCCCACGACCCCCCTGCCCACTTGGCACCCTGTCTGCCCCTCAGGCACCTGTCACCCCGGCGGCCTCGATGACCTGCGTGGTGAGCACGGGCATGGCCGCCACAGGGACGCGTGCCGGTGTCCAGGCGTCCCCGAGTCCCAGCCCGGTGGGCCTAGAGGGCTACCTGCCCCCTGAACTCCCCCAAAAGGAGCAGAATCAATCTAGATGGGGCACGAAAAGTCACTCCTGGATCCTGTAGGCTCAGGCCCTGGGGGTGGGTACCCCGCTTTGGCCTAAGCCTCCCGGTCTGTGCAATAGGCTGATGATGCCCAGGGAGCCGCTTGTGCCTGCCACGCAGCTCTGCACCCTCCTCCCCTCACCCCTCTGGCTGAGGCTGGTCTGGGTCCTCCTTTCCCACCCCAGGCACCTGCTCACGCTTCCCCCGCCCCATTGGCCCTTCTACTGGGCTGGCTGTCACCGCAGTTGTCACACCCCACAGACACCCAGTCACCGTCCTGACTCTCAATCCTCGGCTTCGTGTCTCCTGTGCCTCCCCAGCGTCCCTCTCAACCCCTCCCGGGTGCCCCTGGACCCAGCTCTGTCAGCCTCTGAAAACCTGCACCCCACACGCCGACCCCCAGGCCTGGTGCCCCACCCCAGGCCCGGGTCTTTGTCCCCCATTCCTCCGCTTCCCCCCAGCCTTCAGCCCTGCCTCGTAGCTGACCCCGACTCTGACCTCAGCTTCTCTCTCCTCACCCAAACCATCCTCCTGCCTGTCCTCCCCACCTCGTCCCAGCCCACCCGGCGTGACCGCATCCAGGGGCTGGCTCGAGGCTCTTAGGAAACAAAGCGAACTTCCCCTCAGCGCTGGGCCTCTCCTCCTTATTCTGCAGGACCGCGTCTGTGTTTGCCACGTGCTCCTCTGCCCGGCGCCCAGGGCCCCTGTTGCAGTGGAACAGGCTGCTCTGTCCACTTTTCTGTTGCTGCCCCGGGGCCCTGGCACAGGGCCCGCCCAGCTCCTCCGCTGGGAGGCACATCTGCGGGAGTCCTGCTAAGGGGGCTCAGTCTGCTCCGCTTCCATGGCCGCCTGGGCCCTGGGGGAGCACTGGGCGGTAGAGCACATGAGGCCGTTCTGGCTTTCCCCAGCCAGGCGCTAGGGTCTGCCTGCGCTCTGAGCACAGGCCCCCTGCAACCCAGGGACCCGTCCCACGGCCTCCAAGGTGGCCGGGCACCCTGCGCTCACCCTCCCTTCCCTGCGCACCTGCTCTCCCTTCTCCCCGCCACAACCTCTGCTGGCACAGGCCTCGGGATGGGGGTTCGGGAGGCACAGCCCACACAGAGCTGTGCTTGTTCATTTTAAGGCCGCACAGTGTGACTGGGACCCCAGCATGCAGGGCCCCGCCCTCCTCTGCCCTGTGGTGCTGCATGGGGGTCTTCTCTTGGGGGACACCGTGCCTTCCTCCCCTGTGATCCTGGGGACACCCACACGCTGTGGGGTGTCAGAGGGGTTGCTGGGGTCCTGGCCTTTCCTGGCCTGGCCCCACCCACTGACCCCTTCCGGCCTCCTGGTTAGAGGGTCTCCCTAGGCTCCCGCTGACGCCCCTAGGGGAGCTGCTGGCACTCTTGTGAGCGGTGAGGCTGAAGTTGAGGTTCCTGACACCGCTCCAGAGAGCACTCTGCGGCCCCTCCTGGTGGGCCGAGGGCTGTTTTCTCACTTTGCTGGTCTGAACAGGTGACCGGAGGGACCCTGAGGGATGGGTGAGGCTCAGGCCTCTCCCCTAAGCACTCACCCTGATCCAGCCCACAGGGTCCAGCTGTGTGTGGCGCACCCGCGGCCTGAGATCACCCCTCAGCCTCCGGTGGGAACACCGTGATGCGGGAAGCGGAGCTTGTTGGCTCAGGGAAGTGGAGTGTTTGTCATGTTCCGCGATGTGGCTGTGGACGCCTGCCATCGTCATTGTAATTAAGTGCAATTTGGCGGGGGAGGGGTGGGGGGGCTGTCCGCCAGCTCACCGAGTCTGTGGGCGACGGCAGAATGAGCCCCAGCAGCCCAGGGGAAAGGGCAGGTGTTTTCTGACCGACACCCCCATGCCAGCCAGACGTGGCCAGATGGCGGGCACTGACTGCCCCACCCTTTCCCGCTGCCCTCTCCGGCAGTGCTCCGGTCTCCCCATTCCCTGACACCTGTGCGGCCCCCCATCCGGGCAGCTGGGGGCCAGTGGCAGCCACTCCTGATCCACTCCAAGGGAGGCAGAACAAAAGAACTCACCCTGAAGTCAGTGCTTCCCCTTGAGGGGATGGTGGGAGAAGCTGGGGGGCGCCTGCCCCTCCCTGGCTGGGGTCCGGGGGTTTTGGGGCCAGGCCCTTCCCCCAGGGCTCCAGTGTTTGGGAAGACTGATGAGAAGAGGGGGCTGAGCAGCCCCCATACCTTGGTGCCTGGCCTCCCCCGCCTGCCCCCCAGGGCTCTGCTCACACATCAGACCCTCAGGGATACCTGCCTGGGCACCCAGAGGAGACCCTGCCAGGCCCCTTCTTACACAGTCTCCTATTTATTGTCTTCTAAATGCCTGTCTTCCTCCCCCAAGTGCACGCTCCAGAGGACAAGGATAGTGCCTGCTGTAGCCCACCACGGGGTCCTGAGACAGCAGCAGGGGACTGGATGATACGCACTTGCCAGGAGGAGCAGTGCATTCTCTCCCTGCTGGCGTCCTCACGGGTCCTCTGTCCTCGGCAGCGCTGGGCCTGGGGTCAGGGCCTCAGCTTTACAGACTCACAGATGAATATAGACCAGCGTGTTTGTCGAATGACTGAAGGAGTACACTGTATTGAGAAGGATTCTGATGTGCTATGTGGACTCATTGGGAAAGAGTGCTCAGCGATGGATTAGTGATGTCTGCCATGAGTGCGGACTGCACTGGTGGGGCAGGTATGCTGCAGGTTTAGCGTTCTTGCTCTAGACTGTAGACTGTAGACTGGTGGACAGGAAAGGCTCTTGGCCATCACTGGGTTATGGAAGGGAAACCGAGGCTCAGGGAAGTACAGGGACCTCACAAGTCAATGGCAGAACAAGGCTTGAGCCCCAGTGGCTCAGGCTTCTCCCACATCCATGCTGCCTCCTTCCTCTGGTGAGGAAATACCCCAGCCAGGAGAGGGAGCTCAGGCGGGGTCATGGAGCGGGCGCTCTGCATGCACCATGTGGGGAACAGGCCAGGCGGCCTGGGGAAGAGGCCATGGAGAGACAAGGGAAGGGGACCCCATTCCTACCCAGCCCATGACTCCCAGCTGCGTGACCTTGGGCAAGTCACACTGTCCTCCAATCTCCTTTGTAAAAGGGGGTTGATCGAGTTGTTTCAGAGTTAAAAGCAGACATACACCTGCCCCCACACTGCTTTCTGTTTGGCTGGGGAGACAAATTCTGCTCACATAGTCAGGCCCGAAGAAGCAGAATCGAGCACCAGGGTGGGCCCTGTCGGGACAGTGGCAAGGTCTAACCGTGCACTGGGTACTAGATATGGCAGCAGTGATGACTGGCACTGCTCCTGGTGGTGGCTGTGCCCAGCAGAAGCCCCAGCCAAGGGGCAAAGGAGCTGGGGCACAGCCCACACCCCACCGGTGCAGGGGGCCTCTCCCTGAATCTCACGGAGGGGCCCTGCAGGCTCCTGCTTGGTGCCCACAGGAGCTCTCTGGGCAGCAGCCAGGGCTAGGCGGCCACAGGGTGCCGGGGTGTCCCAGCTCCCCCTTTCCCTGTGTGAGCCCTTGGTCCTCACTCAGCACCTGCTGATTCTTCCCTGCGATCTCCCAGCCTGGCACACGGTAGGTGGGCAGCAGACAGTTTGGGAGGCCACTCTGAACCCTGGAACCTTGGTGGAGGCTCCAGACAGCTGGGTGGGAGCCTGTGGGGCTTTCGGGCCCGATTGCCTGGGTCCGGCTCTGGTTGGTGGTGTGGAGCCTGACCCCCTGGATTCGCCATCCCAGGAAGCGATCCCTCCTTTGGCCTGGCCCCGCCAGGCTGGCTCTGTGGCACGACCCGTGTGGCTCAAGGGACAGCCAGGGCATCCTGTGATGGGTGGGAAGCTGGAGGGGTGGGCACAAGGCAGGGTGGAGGGGCCCTGGTGGAACTGGGCCCCTTTACCGGGAACACAGTGACTGGCTCCCCTTCTCCCCCTCGTGTCCGCACACTGGGGGGCCCCACCCTCCCACTTCCTGCAGACCCCCTGCTGACCGTCCTGACCCCTGGGCCCTATGCTGAGGCAGAGCAGCCCACTGACCATCCCCCCAACCTGCCACCCTTCCACCTCTTCTTGATTCTAGAACCCTCCCCGCAAAGGCTCACAGGGGCCACATGGGGAATCCCTTTGCAAACCATGATGTCCTGTGACCACCCTGGTGGTGACTTTTTCCGTCCCTGAGCAGGGCTGGGATGCGCAGGGTGCAGGGTCTGGGTCCCGAGGCCTGAGGACAGGCCAGGCACCTGGGAAGGTGCCCTGAGCCACGACCCTGCAGGGCTTGGCACCGGCGGCGGCTCCCCAGGGCCAAGGTTTCGCAATCTTTCTTGGCCGCTGACCCGTTTCTCTGGCAATTGCAGGTTTTCTCGGCTGTGATTTGGACAATGTTTTTTTCCTTCTAAACAACCATTCTGGCAAAAGGGACAGCAACTTTGGACGAGCTGGCTTGGATTGCCCCACTCTCTCCCCTGAGCAGCCCCCTCCCCACTCGCCACCAGGGCCCGTCCAAGTGTTTCCAATGTCCTGTCTCAGCAGGGGCATGGGCAGAGGCAGGGCTGGTGACCTCTGACCTCTGGGGTCTGGAGTTCAGCCTTTGGGGCCCACGGGCCATTTACTTTAGAGTTCTTGCTGCTCACTCATAGGCTCACTGGTCATTTCATGAGCACCTACTATGTGCTGGCACAGGCTGGGTGCCCCGCTGGTCTCATTGTCCCCCCTCACCCCCCTGGAGGTCTGAGAGGAGGTCTCACTGGGTTTCAGAGTTGGGCCTATGTGTACCCCAAACCTGCCTGCCTGGGGCTGAGCCCTGGAGAGCGGACCCCTGCCCATAAGTGTTCTTATAATGCCTCCTGGGCACACGTTTCTTTACTGTCTCAGTGTCCTCAGAGTGGCCACCACCTGGACGCCCAGCTCGGACTTGCGGAGTCCGACGGGCATCGATGCCCGCTCCTGCTTCGGGCCCCATGGGCTCGGGCTCAGAGGAGCCAGGAAACTCGCCTGAAGCCGCACAGCTGCAGGCGGCAGGGCAGGGGCAACGCAGGGGCCCAGCGGGTGCTGGGGAGAGAAGACTGGAGGACCCCACCCCCGTCCTCGAGTGTGGCCTTGGGTTCAGGAGTGACCTCTCCGTGTGGGGAGGGCCCGGATGCCAGAAAGCTGCTCTGACACCACACACTGCCCCCACCCCGCCCCATCCCGCCCCACCCCACCCCTGGGGTCTGGTGGTGAGCACTGGAGGGTACTCACGCTGACCTCTGGTCTCGGGGCGGGGAAATGGAGTCAAACAGGGCGCTGGAGATGGAGACAGGGCAGGGGTTGTGGTCCCCAAGCCTGCCCAGCTCTGCTGCCCCAGGACCCTGGTGGCATCAGGGTGGGGCAGGGAGGGCTCGCTGAGCTCCCCTTCCAGGGGACAACACTGGGCAGGGACCTTCCTCCTGATGTCTTTGGGCTCTGCCTGAGGCCAGCTGACAAGTAGGAGTGGCATCAGAAAGTTGATCCCTGTCATCCTAGGGGGGACCCTGAGCTGCTGGGGCCCTGCCCTCTGACTTCCCTGTTCTCCCCATAGCTTTGGGGAGAAGTTCTCGTGGCGACATTGGGGGCACAGGGGTCCTCCGTGCAGTGCTCCTGGGTGCTGTGTGCACCTGGACGCCGGAGACCTCCTGGCTGTAGACAGCGCCCAGGTCAGGGCTCCTGGTCGGGTCCCCCCGCCCCCCATGGCCTCTGGGGGGACGCACCCGCTGCTTCTGCCCTGCTGCCTTCCAGGCCCCTTGGTGGGCCTCCCTTGGGGGCTCTCCCAGCCCCAGCTGCCCCTCCCTCTCCTGTGTCCCTCCCCCCGCCTGGTGCTGGTGATGCCTCCTGAGTAAAGGAACAAACCCCATACGACAGGGCATCCCTATCCAGAAACTGTATCAGCATTTTAGTTTTTTTTTTTTTGTTGACAGCAAATGAGCTTGTGTTGATTTGAATAACAACAAAAAGCTGGGTTACTTGTCATTTAAAAAGCAGCCACAACATCAGGGAGCCATGAAAAGGCCAGATTTCTAGTGGTTTTACAGCCAGCCCCCACGTCCCAAGACTTCAGGAGCGAGGAGCTGGGCTTGTGACTCTGGGAGTCCCTCCCAGCCAGCCACGGACTCCCGCCGTGCCTGCCAGCAGGCCCTGGAATGCACTCAGGCTCCGAGAGGGGCAGAGTCTCGGCCGAAGTCCCCGCCTGGGGACTCGGGGCAGTCCAGGAGCACAGGTGTACCCTCCTGCCCGTCACCAGGCAGAGCCCAGCACGGGCCCCCGGCCCCTGCAGTCCGGCAGCTTCTCCCGCCCGCTCTGGGGTCTCCCGGTCGTGCTTCCCACGGGCAGGTCATGCCCCTCAGTCCTGACAAGATCTGCTGTGTGCCCAGTGCTGAGCCCACCCGGGGTCTCCAGTGCACCCAGAGGCCCCACCCTGTCCCCTGGGACCCTTTGCTCCCGCTAACCACTTCCCTGCTGGGAGTTTGGGGGTGATGCCAGGGGAGGCCGAGGAGGCCGGCTTAGCTGTCCCGCCTTCTGTTCTAACCCTCGGAGTAAACAGGAACATTAAATCACTACTTGGGGGTCAGGAAACTGGAAATAATCAAAACACAGTGTCCTGTCCTCGGCCTGGGCGCTGGGCCTCCTGTCACCGACCCAGCCCTGCCGCCTGGGGCTTTCCCAGCCGCTCCTCCGCCCAAGCCGCTGCCCCCGCCGCTCGCCTGGTTGGCCTGGGCACCCACAGGGGCCCACGCCCCAAGGTACAGTCATGAGACACCCGGAGAGGCTGGCAGCCGGCACACCCATGGTTGGGCACCACCTGACTTGGGGCATTGTCACGGGGCTGGACCCCCGGCAGACCTCGGACCTCAGGAGATGGAGGTGGACATCAGGAAAGGCCCTGGGAGGGGTGAGGGGCCGGGAGCTTTTGCCCTCTGTCCTTTCCCTGCTTCTGGGGCAGCCTCTGGCTTGGGGGCTGGCCCACCCAGAGGATAGAGCAGTTAGGGGGACCAGGGGTCCACAGGCAGTGGGGGACAGCAGGGCTGGGGGGACACAGGGGTTTCCTCTACTGTCATAGGGCACCTCAGGCCACAAATACTGACTGACCCTCTTCCCCAGGGTGCTCTGCAATAGTGTGTCAGTCTCCCAGGTACCTCCAGGGGCCACTTCCTAGAGGGGAAACTGAGGCTCCGTGAGGGTAAGCAGCTTTGAGGCTCAGCCCCTAGGCTCCTGGTCCCTTCCAGGAAAGGCAAGTTCCAGGCTCAGGGAAGTTTTCAAAGGCTGGCTCTGCATGCACTCCCCCTCAGAGCCCTGCCCTGGGCCCAGGGGTAAATCGGGGGCTCACGCTAGCCAGGTGGAGCTGCCGGTCTGGTAGGGTGACCGGTGAGCACAGACATAGCCCAGGGGTCTCAGGTTATAGGGGCCCGGTCAGGAAGTGGCCCTCTGTGCTCGACGGGAGGAGAGCTGGGCCTGGCTGTGCAGGCTGAACAGGTGGTCTCGTTGAGGAGGGAGGCTGAGCGCCAGGGTGGGCTGGGGCTGAGGGGGAGGCCTGGGGCGGCCTGTCCCTCGTTAACCTGCCTGGAGGTCTGTTTGGGGGCCTCTGAGCATCTGTGAAGCACCACCCTCCTCGTGTGGAACGGAGGCCGGCCGACGTGCCGTGGCTTGCCAAGACTTGCGCAGTGTCCATCTGCCCTCTCTCCCTGAGTGCCCGTCCGTCCCCGTGCCCAGCCGCTCCAGTCTCAGCTCTGCTGCTGCTCGGGCAGCACCTGGAGGGGCTGTGCTCCCTGGTGTCCATTCCGTCCTGCCCCGGCCTCTCCTTCCAGGGTCCCTGGAAGGGTCTGAGGCCTGGAGCCACCACAGGGGGCAGGGGTTAAGCCTGGCCCAATGCTGGGACCAGGATGGGGCTCAGCTTCCCCCCAGGGGTCCCAGGGAAGAGTGAGGCCAGCGGGGCTGGGTGCTAAGGTGTGGTGTGAGGGGAGACAACAGCTCCCAGGTGGTCATGGGGTGGGAAGTGGTGGGATGGGGATTCCTGATCGGAGGCAGGGTGGCAGGTGCATGAGGGGGCAGGTGGGTCTGGAGGGAGCCAGTCCCACTGTGGAGGGAGCCAGTCCCACTGTGTAGTGCACCCTCCCCTGCACCTCTGTCGCTTTGTCCCGAGGACCAGCTTAGGCCAGTGGCACCGGAGCATTAGGGGTCCCCTTGCAGCCAGGAGTGACCAGTGAGACGCCAAGGGGACGTGGACAGGGGGATCCAGGGAGGGCCCGTGCTCCCCGATGGACAGAGTGCCTCTTCCTGCTGCCGCCTTCGATCATTGTGTGAGGTTTGGTGTCTGGAGTTGGGGCTGCTATGAAGCAACGAGGAGGTCAAGGTCAGGAGAGGTCATCAGGGGCTGGCCAGGGTTGCGGAAGGCGGGCAGCCACCACCTGCAGACCGGAGGTTTGAGGGGGAGGGCCCCCTGGGGCCTTGCACGCCAGCCTGTGGAATTTGGGGTTCACTGGAGAAGGCTGGGGGGCAGGGAGGAGCCACCAAGACAGAGGATGTGGCTGCCCAGGAGGGCTGGTGCAGCCGCCCCCCTTCCCAGATGTCTCTGGAGGCGAGACCACAGTCAGAGTGTCTGGCTTGTGGCCACCGCAAACAACTTGTCCTCATTGTCATTGAGTAACTGCACTCGGGCCCTTTGGTGGAGGCTGTTTCAGGACAGTGGGCTGCCGGCAGCCCTGGTGGGGTGGCCCAGGACCCCCCCTGGCACTGCCCGTCCCAGGGACCCTGGTTGTGCAGCCGTCCCAGGGGCAGGTGGGGTGGCGCGGGGAGGAGACCAGGGAGGGAACCCTGGGCTGGCACGGGCTGGCCACTTCTGGGCTGGCTGGGCAGGAACAGGGGTCTCCATCCACAGGCCAGGGAGGCTGGGCTGGGTCGGGCGAGGTAGCTGGTCGGATGGCCCCGTCCCAGCCCCTTCCCAACACTCAGGCTAGATCTTGGGCAAGCCCTCCCTTCTGACTGGGTGCAGCGAACCCTCCGGAGCGGACGCTGTGAGGATTAAACGGGAGGATTCCTTCAAAGTCCCAAGCTGGTGGATTTCGCAAACAATAAAAATTTCAAAAATCAACTTTGGTTCCTGTCATAGGGTGCCAGCTTTCTGTCTGCCAAGTCAGGACTCGGAAAACAGAAACCGAGCTCCGGCTACTGTCCGCTGTCCCCTCGCTTCACAGAGGAAGTGGCACTGGACACACGGACGGCCAGGGGCCTCTAGAAGACAGGGGAGGCCCCGCCCACCGAGAGGAGGGGGCGGCAGAGCCCAGCGCTCGCTCTGTCCTCATCCCCGTTCTGTCCTTATTTTCCCCCTTGCGTCTGTGACAGGTGTGGGTGGCTCCCACGGGGCCTGGACCCAGTGGCCCGTCTCAGCTCAGAGCTGGAGAACCGACCACCTTTCAGAAGGGTGGCCTCTGATAAAAGGGCCCCTCCCTCCATGGCGTGGGTCCCACTTGCCACCCCAGACTGGCCCTGTGCCTTTGCTTCAGGTCTGTCCAAATGTCTCAGCAGACGGGTGCTGTTTGGGATAGGGTTCTGGCCATGGGGGTGCATCCTGAGAGACCAGGGAATGGACAGGCAAACACCCGACAAACAGGTGCCTGCTGTGGGTTGTGCACCGGGACCGCCTGACCCTCCGGGGAAGGGAAACTGAGGCTCACAGAGGAGGAGGCTGCTGCTGGGACCACCAGGCTGTGCGGGACAGAGCTGGGGTCCCAGCGCTCTCGGTCGCCTTTCGTGTGCACGCTCTCATGCACACATGCCCAGCAGCAGCTGGGATATCCCACCTCCTCAGATCAGCAGCCTTTTCCGGGGGCTGTAACCACAGTTGTGTGGAGAGGCCCCGCCCTTCCTGGGGCCCTCTGGGCCACACAGAGTGCAGGGAGAGGTTGTGGACGAGGGCCCAATGGGAGTCCAGGCCCGCTCCCCATCTCCCAGCTCTGTGACTTCCAGCCAGCAGCCCCCCACTCAGAGCCTGCGCTTCCTTGGGGCTCCGTGCTCAAGCAGGGCTTGCTCCTGGGGTCTGGCGAGGCCCCACTCCTTGCCTGTTCCCATCGCCTGGTCTCCTGGCCTGACGAGGATGTCTCTAGAATGCTCTGGTTCCCACACTGAGGCCGAGGAGCAGGAAGTTGGGGTGCCAGGGGGAGCAGCCTCTTTGAATCCCTCATTAGCTGTGGCCATGTTTAGGCAGCAGGCTCCTCCCGGCTCCCCACGGCTGGGCAGTTCCTTTATACCTGGATGCCTCGGGGGCAGCTGCTGGCTGGGAGTTGATGGGGCAGGGGTCAGCTGCGGGTGGCATGCTTGGGTCAGGGAAGTGACCAGGGTTTCTGCTGTGCAGTGGGCAGCGGGCCTTGGCTCCTGGGGCCTGCCCGAGGCCCCCACTGCACAGATGCCCCGCTTCCTGGTGTCTGCAGGCATTCCTCGGGGCCCAGAGCAGGAGTCCTGGGCCCCACCCATCACTGGTGGGTGGCACACCCTGGCTTTGTGTCCTGAGAGGTCGTGTTGCTTGAGGGGGCCTGTCTGCAGGTGCGCTGCAGGCTCTCTGGGTTTTCCCACAGGTGCTCCCTGAGTGCCTGGCCTCATCCTGGACACCAAGGACCCAGGAGTAGACCCATACCCCTGCCCCCCAGGGTTCCCACTCTCGTGGGAGAGGCAGACACCAGACTCCCAGAGCCCCCACAATGCTCTCAAATGGATGTGGGGCCCTTGGGTGGAGGCCTGGGTCAGGTCCCTGGTTGGGGTGAGTGTGTGCTGGGTGCTCAGAGTAGGGGACCTCCAGTGTGTCTCCAAGGAAGACACATCTGTGAGGGAAGGTCCCCGGGAAGGGGGCAGAGGCCAGCCCCAGCCAGGACAGAGGCTGGAGTCCCCTCATTAGTTCGACCACCCACCCCTGGCTCCCTGGGCACCTGCTCCTGCCAGGTCCGGGCTGCCTGCCAGGGGCTCTGAGGACTGGAGGCCTGGAACTCATGGCCAGGCAGATGGAGTGGGCCAGGGCCTCCCCCAGGGCGGAGAGGACCCTGCTCCTCGCAGTGACTGCACGGCGGTCCTCAGTCCTCCGCTCTCTCTGTCCTTTGGTGGGGCACTCTTCCCCAAAGGAGCCAGGGTGAGCTCGCTGCTGCAGCCAGCAGCCCCTCACCCGGGCTCAGCACGGCCCGAACGTCTACCCGGCCCACGCCCCAGTCCATGCGGTGGGCACGGTCAGAGCTGTGCTCTGCGTAGTCGTTCCAGGACCCAGGCGTAGAGGTCGAGCCCCTCACTCAGACCGGTGGGCTTGTGGCAGGAAGGTTTCTTGGGGGTGGGCTCAGAGTCAACGCCTGCAGGGGGTGGGGTTGGTGCAAAGTCCCCAGAACCCCCAGAAGCTGAGCTGTAATGAAGCCCCCACAGGGTCCCTGTGGAGCCCACTGGGAGGAGCTCAGGGTCGGGGCCAGCCCTCCAGGTGGGAAGAAAGGACGATTCCTCTGCTCCTGTCAAAGCTCATCTCTGCCTTTCCCGGGACGGGAGAAGCCAGGGCAGGTGCATGGCTCTCGCAGGCAAGGCGTCATCTGGGAGCTCCGGAAGGCTGGCATGCGGATGGTGGCTCTGGTGGCTGGCAGGTTGGACTTCAGCACCGGAATTAGCTGTCCCAGACTTGGAGAGGGGGATCTGGGCCACAGGGCCACCTTCGTCACCACCATCAAGGCCAGCGTGTTCCTGTGGTGAGGCACCAGCAGCAGGCCAGTGGCCAGACCCCTCAGCCCAACTGGTTTTCAGGACTGTTCTGTAGCAGGTGCGTGCAAGTGGCCATGAATCTGCAGCGCCCAGGCCTCCACGCTGTGTGCGCTTACCCATGTGCCTCTGCCCCAGCCTCCTTGGGTCTCACCCTGCTACACACCATCACCTGTGGGGCCATCTATATTCGAGCTTCGGGCCCTGCCTCTTTGCATACAAAGCAGGTGATGGCCCTGAGTCCTGCCCGTTGGAAGGTCCTCCCTGTGCACTTTTTTCAAGGCCACCCCACGAGGCTGAGAGCAGCCACCATGCTTTCAGTGCGCATGTGTCGGTGGAGCCACCCACCCATGAACATGCTCAGACGCCTGCTCCTTCGGCTGCTTGTGAAGATCGCCGGTGGCCGGGGGCGTGAGCTGAGGGACAGGCCCTAGTGGAAGTCCCGAGTCGAGTCCTGTTGTTGCAGAGTCTCAGGTGTATGCCTTCCATCGGAGGGAGGGACACTGCTCTGCCTCCCTCGCCTCACGGCGTGGGGGGGGTCTGGTAGAACCCATTTCACCATGGGCAGCTCTGGCCATGTGACCGCTTGGCGTCCCATGCGTAGGCACTCCCTGTCCAGCAGTGTCCTGTAGTCCTCCGGGAGCTGTTTACCAAAGGCCATCCAGGTCTCACAGTAAGTGTCCCGGGCTCGCTCCAGACACCGAGGTGTCGTTGTGAGACTTGCTCACTGGGGTTTGCCATGAAATCCCCATGGCATCTTCCCTACCACCGGTGCCCTCGAGGCCACAGGGAGTGACAGCATGTGTTATGGTCCAGGGCAGCTGCTTGCGCTGCAGCCATGCCTGCTGGGCAGCCTTCCCTCGGGGTGGCAGCTCCTGGGCCACCCAGCGTTGGGTCAGTCAGAGCAGAATCCCCAGTGGGCAATGCAACATGCTGCCTCCAGAAGGCAAAGAAGCTTACCAGGCTCGGCCCTTCACACCTCCGTGTTAACCGGGTCCCGGGTGTGGGCCACTCTGGGAGGCGGCGTGGCCCTGGGCTCGGAAGTCTGAGCAGTGAGTCGCCTTCGGGAACACGGCAGACAGCTGGCACTGACAGCACCTCCAGCGCCTGGGGAGTGAGCGCCGCCCTTCTGCCCTGGAGGCTGGGTGCACCCCATGGTGTCTGATCCTCCCGGAGTGGCTTCCTTGCCCCTAGGCCCTGGACCTCCCTTGGGACCTTCCCCATTGTCCAGTGGGCTGGAGCCAGCGTGGGTGGGACAGATGGGTGGCAGGATCGGGTCTGCATGTCACACCGCAGACCTCGGCGCAGGGCTGCTCTGGACTACAGGGGCAAAGGGAAAAGGCTCGACTGCAGCCTGGCTGGGCCACACTCTCCATGCCAAGAGATTCGGTGTCAACAATGGAGCTGGCCCACGCGGGCTGAAGGGTTCCGGGATGAGCTGGACTTAGGTCACGGGACCCACAGGGACCACAGGACCAGGTCTCCCAGGACACCCTGCCAGCCCCCCGTGAAAGCCCACCTCACTGGGGCCCTGCCCTGCCTCAGAGTCCAGGACCCACAAGTTTGACTCCCGACTGGAGGGATGTCCAACCCAGGGCACAGCCACCCTGCTGGAGCCCTCGGAGGAGCGACCGGGTCTTCCCAGAGCAGGGCCGACACAAGGAGTGGCATTCTGGTTTCCCCTGAGTACGTGCCCTACTGGCGTGAGGCAAGGAAGGGCACAGCAGGCGGAAGGAACAGCCTAGGCAAAGGTTCAGGGGTAAGAAATCACAGCGAGTCTGAGGGACTGTGAGGCTGGAAAAGGGACCGGGTGGGGAGGGCTGGGGATGTACCGCCCTGGATCCAGATGGGACATTCCTAGTCCCTCCACCCTCGCCCCACACTCGCCTCCCTTTGCTCTGCCTTGTGCCTGGTGGCCTTCAGAGTGCACTTGCCAAGATTAACCCAGGCTGTGGTACCACTGGCTTACGGCCCCCCTGGCTCCCCACTGCTCCCCACGGGAAGCCCACATTCCTTCCTGGGGCACGGGGGCCCCACCAGCTGGCCCTCTCCTGGCCCCACACTGCCATGCATGCTCTTTAAAGCTCTGCGTATAGGCTGCTTCTGCTCCCACCCCCTGGGATGCCCTTCCCCCATTTTTTTGGGTTAGACTCCTATTGAGTCCATAGGAACCACCTCCTCCAGGAAGTCTTCCCTGACCTCTCCCCTCCTCCCTCCTCCCCCGACTCCTCCCTATCCAGTCAGTTCCCAGCATAGCCTCAGGATTGCTGCTGTGTCTTGTCAGGATGTCTCCTGCCCCGGCAGAAGTTTCTGGAGCAAGGCCAGGGGCTGCCCTGGGTTCCTCTCTGGGGCCCCAGCCTCCAACCTGCAGCACAGGGTGATGCAGTCCCCAGTCTGAGCGAGAGGGAGGCGAGGAGATGACGCCCTTCAGCACCAAAAAGACATTTTCCCAAGCAGCTGGCAAGGCTCCCACCCAGGCTGGGGGTTTTTCCAGTCTGCTCAGGAGAGGCCCAGCTCTGAGCATAGTGGGGTCATCCCAGGGCACAGCGGGGCCCCTTCCCTGGCCTCAGTCCCACGCAGGGCTGGAGCGAGGGTCCTTCCTCCCACGTCGTCTTCCTGTTGGTCACACGGTGATGGGAGACGAGCAGAGATGGACTTTCGTGGCCTCCGTCTTCTTGGGAGCCTCTGGCCACGTCCAAGACCTCGCCCCAGAGTACGCAGCGTCCTTGCGTGGCATGGGAGCCAATCCTGGCCTGTCTGGCCCAGTACCCCGAGGCCCTGTGGTGGCAGTGAGGGGGAGGGACGCTCAACCACCAGAGGTGTGTCCCCTCGGAGCCTGGGCTGGCTACCCTCCCCGGGCTGTTCTGTGTTTTTGGCCCCCTGTGTTAGGGGTTGGGGGCTCCGTGCTGGCTGCTGGCTGCTGGGTGCTGGCAGCTGGCAGCTGAGTGACTCCTTCTGGCCCAGGAGCTCAGGGGAGGTGAGAGAGGGCTGGGGTGGGGCATGGACGGGGCAGTGGGGACTGGGGACAGGGGCATCTGTGGGCTTGGCCGACGCGGTGGGCATCTCCTGGGATTTCCAGACACGGAGCGGATATCCTGCCAGAGGGGCTTGTTTCTCGCTCTGCCTGGCACCAGCTGGGTCTTCTGGGAGTTGTTTTGCTCTGGGTAATTGGTGAGAAGTTTGCTTCTAAAAGTCTGCCCAGAGCCCAAAGTGGGAGCAGGCAGAGGGCCAGCAGGAGTAAAGAATGTTCTTTTCAAACACATTTTTATAGAAGTATGTTCGTGTCTGCTCCATGGATGTGGTGAGTTCAGAATTCGAAGTAATTACATAGGGCTGGGTGGCCAGGCCTCACCTTTGCCCTGTGGCCTCAGAGAGGGGTGTCCCTGCCCTGGGCTGCCAGCTGTGCTGGGGCGGATGACCTCACGCCAATCACAGGCTCCTCTGGTCTGAGTGAGAGCCGGCCCCTTGGCTGCCACCGGCCTGGCTCGGGTCCTGGCGCTGAGTGGAGGACATGGGACCCGCCCGGCTGCCCCTGCGGTCACTCAGACTCTGAGCTCTTGGCCAAGCGCTCAGACCATGTAGGAGGCCTGCGTTTGCCCGGCTCGGGCTCAGCTCTGCCCCTGAGCTCGGCGGCTTTCTGCTCTGCCCGGGCAACTTCCGCCTGGCCAGACCGCCCGGCGACTCTGGGGAGGGCAGAGACACACGTGAAGCCTTGGGACCCTGTGTTTCAGGGCAATAGGTTATTGATTGTCCTGGGGAGAAAAGTCCCCAGGAACGTGGCTTCCTGAGCCACTGGCCTCTTCCTGGCTGGTCGGTGGCAGTGAGTCCCTTGTTCTTCTGGGCCTCAGTTTCCACACCTGTCCAGTGGGGGAGAAGGTCAGACTGTTTGTTCCTTAGAGCTTCATCCTGCCCAAAGATTCTGCCATGGGACGCTCTCTGCCTCAGTTTTCCACCTGCACAAGGAGAGCAGGGAAGAAGCCACTTCCAGAAGGAAGTGGGAGGTGTCACTCGCAGGCCCTGTCGGCAGGGAGAGAACCGATTTCAGAGTGGGAAAACGGCCGAGGCTGCCTCTGGGTTGGGTGGGCGGGGCTCTCCGTGCATCTGGAGCATCTTTCCCGAGCGGGTCCTCGGAGCAGCCGATGTCTCCAGGGTGCGGGGGCTGCGGGCTGGTGCCCACTTAGGCTCTTCCTCGGCCAGTGGGGCCCAGGGGCTCTGAGGCCCAAGCCTCGCTGGCACATCCGGCATGCCTTGCAGGGCCTGGCCGGGCCAGCTGGGCGGGCCGGGCGGGGCACAGGCGTAGGGAGGGCCTGGGTGATGGAGGGTCCCCTGCCATGTGACTGGCCAGGAGTGGTGATGTCACATCTTGCTGTGTCCAGAGGGCCATCTGTGCAAGGGGCTTATGTGGGTCATTCTGTTCCATCTTCACACTCACTCTCCTCTCCATTGTGTGGAGGCGGAGCCTGGGTCCTGCTGGGGGGAGGGGGGCCAGGGGTCCCCCAGGTCACCTGACCCCAGAGACGGCGCTGTGGGCCTCATCTCCCCCCACCCCCGCCCCCCCACCGGTTTCCAGAACATGGTAGGCCTGTCGGATCCCGAGACTGTTTTAGAGGTGCGTGGACAGACCCATTACATAATCGTGCATTTGATTTCATGTGTATTAGAGAAAAAAGTTTAACCCATCAAGTCTGTGATTTCACTGAGAACATTGCCGAGAAGAAAACAAGGTTTAACAAGCGAGACTATTTAAGATGAAATTTAAGAAAAATATTAAGAAATGGTCTAGCAGGGAGGGTGGCAAAAAATCGGGGACTTGGAGCAGAGCCAAGCCATGTACAAGGTGCCTCCGTCTGCCCTCCGTCCTGCACCCCGGGCCCCATCCCCGTCCCCATGCGCCCAACACCGCCCACCTCTCCTGGGCCCCAACCTCTAGCCAGGTCTGTGCCCCCATTCTGTCCCAGGGAAGTCCGCAGAGAAGGACCCCTCTGCCTCTCTGTCTCTTGCCGTCCACCCCCTCCTCTCTCAGCGGCCATCGTCTAGTGGGCCCAGGGGTCACTCTCCAGGAGGTCGGGGGTCCCCCTTTGGAAGGGTCCTTCGCCGGCAGTGACGCAGGTGGCTGCTCTCTCAGGACCTCTGGACCCCACACTCACACGTCTTCCCCCTCCTCTCTGCCTCCTTTCTCCCAGGCTCCTCCGAGGGTCCGCCTTCTACCAACCTCGAGATGTTGGTGTTCCTTAGAACTTTCATTTCCTCTTAGTGGAACTCATTTCCCCTTGTGATATTTACAGCTGACGATAAGCTGATAGTCCCCCCAGTATTCCTCCATGTCCTCTGCCGAGGTTCGCCCCTTTTCCCCACCTGCCGAGTGAGGCTGCTTCACCCCGGATGGCTCCCAGGCGCCTGGGACTCACCTGCCTGAGCCGAGCCCCGGACCTGCCACCGAGTTGGTGCTTCCGCCAGCTCCATTCCCCACCCGGGGCTCCTTGGCCCTTTCTCTCCACCTGGTTGTGTCCTCCCTGCTGTGGAATGTGTCCGATGGGCCCACGTTTCCCCACCTCTCTGCCACCACCCTTTCGGAGCACCACCATCCTCCCACTTCAGAGGCCACACCGCCCACTTCACTCCACTCGGATGCAGCAGGCAGCCGGACCTTTGAAAGACACAGATGGGTCCAAGTGACTGTCCTACTTCGAGCCACCCCGCTCAAGAGCACCCCATCTCCTCGGATCAGACCCAGAGCCCTTGGCATCTACAAGGCACCCCTGGTGGGGCTCCTTGTCTCAGAAACAGTTGTGACAACAACCTTCTGTTGCCAGATGCTTAGCTGGGGTGGGGGGTTAACTCCTCTTCCGCCCAAAGACCAAGGGGTTGCTGCCACTGCTAAGTCCCCTGCCACGGCCCCTGCCGCAGCCCCCGCCATGCCAACAGCCCAGGCTCCCTCTGCCTGTGGCCCCACTGTGCCCATGGGTCTAAGCTGGCTGTTTGAGGTCCTGCCATCCCCAGGGGTGGGGTCGAGGGCACCACCAGGAAGGTGGACAGTCCTTTTGCTCACATCCACCGACCAAACATCATTACTCGACCACACCTGGCTGCCCGGGGGACTGGGAGGTGCTGCTTTTGGTGGGGCAGGTGTGCGGCGGGGAAGGCAGGCTGGCCCTTCTTGGGGCTTCAGTGCCTGACTCTCAGCTGGGGTGACCTCCCCTGTGAGGCAGTTGTGAGGGTCCAGGGGTGCCAGGGACGCAGCCAGGAGCTGGTCTGTGTGGCCTGGCCTGTCTCTGCCCGCCTCACCTCTGGCTTGGCACCCACGCCTTGAGTGCTCCGGGTCCGGTTTTGGATCAGCCCTCTGCAGCCCACCCATCACCGTCACCTCCCCTGTGCCGGGCCCCTGGTGCGCGGGAGCCGTGGGGTGCGGGACACGAGGCGGCAGGGTAGGCGCAGTTGGTGCGTGGCAAACCGAACCTGTCAATTCCAGAAGCTTTCGGCACATTGTTGAAGCGACTCGATGACTTTGAGAAGTGTCTGCGTGTTTTTCCCCAAGTGCAGTTATTTTTGCTGCTGTGAAATGTTCTGAAATCTGACAGTTTTGTTTTGAGTCTTAGCCCGATGTGAAGACGGAGAGGAACACTGCCTCCCGGTCCTGTGGCACCCGCTTCTCAGGGTTTCCTGAGGACACCTAGAGCCTGGCAGGAGTGGCCGCCAAGCCAAGCCGCCAAGCTGTCCCTGGGGTGAGCACACAGTGGGTCAGGCCTTGGAGTGCAAGGGCCCACTCAGCACGTGAGCCCTAAGGGCTGATTTGGCCAATGTAAAAGTACCTACTGTGTGCCAGGACCTCACCCACCAACCCTTTACTAAGCACCTACTGTGTGGTCAGAACCACTGGAGGGCTGTCGGCTCCGGGGTGACAGGCTCCCTTGCTGTGCTTGGTGGCCAGCGGGACACAGGTGAGGAGAACACAGGTGAGGAGACTGCCGAAGGGACTGGGACCCCAGAGGAGGCAAAGAGGACTTTGTTGCCATCCCTGCTTTTCTGAAGCTGATAGCCCTGCAGGGGACCCTACCTTGGGGTGGGGACATCTGAGGACACCAGGGGACTGGATGTTGTCCTGGCCACATTGCTGCCCCGACCCCACCTATATGGCCCCTCCCTCTCCTCCCAAGCTCACAGCTCCCCAGGGCTGGGCTGGGGACCCACCCTCTCCCCACCCAAGTGGGTGCGCCCTCCTGTTGGCTGGTGTCACTCGGCTCACTTCTTCACAAGCAGCGTCTTCACCCCTGGATGCCATGTGCTTCCCCCGCCCCCCAGCACCCCTAGGGCCCTCAGCCTGTGTCTGCGCTTGTGACTTCTCACATGCCCCACGGTTGCCTGGGCTCAGCAGTCCCCCCCTCGGGCATTGACCCTGTTGTTCCTGATGGGCAGCGTCGTGGCCGCCTTCTGACTCAGGGTCTGGGACTCAGGGCACACGGACTAGCACGCAGTAGGTGGATTCCCTGAGGGCTGGCTGGGTGCCAGGCACTGGGCCGAGTGCTCGCGCTGCGGGGCTGGATCCCAGCAGCAGCCTCGGGAGGAAGTGTCGCCTGTGATCTCGGTTTCTGTGTCTTCACGGACGACAAGACCGAGGAGACCCAGACGGATAAATCACCCAAGGACACGGGCGCGTCCAGCACTCCCCGAGAAAGCAAACCCTCCACTTAACCCCGGTGACAGCTGGGGGAGGCAAGCTCTGCAGCAGCAATCCCAGGCGTGTGCACGAGTGTTTCCGTGTTTACAAGTACTTTCTGCATTGCTATGGAGACTGGTCGCGCAGCCTTCCCCTCCGAGAGGTAGACGTGGGGAGGAGCTGAAACTCACGCTGCAGAATATTCCTGGGGAAAAGGACAAAAACAAAACCACGGCGAGGCCTCTCTCCTTCTGCCTTTCCTCTCAGCCTGCCCTGTGGAAGTGGCACGTGGAGGCACCGTTACTGTGTGAGGTTGGTCACGGGGTTGGCAGGACTGTGACAAAGGTCCCCATGTGACAGGGAGCAAAATAAGGAAGTTTCTCCTTCTTTCGCTCCACGTGAGCCAAGCAGGGCTGACGTGGCTGGTGCCTGGGCCACGGGCCCCTGTCACAGTTCTGTTCCCTTCGCACACCTCCACCTTGTCACTCAGGAAGGTCGTGCTGGTCCCAGGTCCACAATGCAGCCAAAAAATGAGGAACAAGGAGGATGGGTTGTGTGGCCCCTTCACCTGGAAGCTGCATGTGTCACTGTGGTTCAGATCCCATTAGCTGGACATTGGTGACATGGCCACATCTAGCTGCAAGGGAGGCGGGAATATAGTTTTGGGTGGGTGGCCCTGTGCCTTGCTCAAGCTTAAAGGGCACTGTTAATAAGGAAAGGAGGGTCAAATGGACATGGGGGACAACTAAGAATCCACACCACAGTCCACCACTGGGGGCCACCGGATTTCCATGCTTCTGCGTCCTGAGCACACTCAGCCCCTTGGCCGGACACAGCCCTCATATCCCTCCCAAGCACTGTGTCCAGACACGTCCAGGACCTGTGGGTGACGTGAAGTCATCTCAACAGGGCAAGTTACGACCCCTCAAACAGGGAACCTAGGAATTATAAATGAACAAGACGGGAAGCCTGGAAACCCCCTTCACAGAGGTGCAGGGTCGGGGAAGGCACTGGGAGGACTGGCTTTGGAAGAGGGAAGGATGCCCTGGGCCGGTGGGCATTGGTGCCCCTCTGCCCCTGCTGGCTCGGCTGTGATGCTGACCCGACTCGCTCGGAGGAGCACCTCGTCCTCTGTGCCCCACTGTCCTCACTCAGTGTCACTGTCCCCCCAGGCTCACACTGGAAGTGGCGTTGCTGAGGGCACCCTTCCCGGCAGCCACTCCCCCTTCAGAACATGTCTCTGGCTGGGTTCACTCTCTGGGGTGTCCAGGGATCTCTTTAGGGGGCTTGTCAAAAAACAACATGGTTTTGAAACCCAGGCTTGTGGTTTACTTGGAAATACAGTTCCCTCTAAAAGTTAGTCTGTCCTACTTTGCACAGACCCCACCCAAAGATCTTGTCCAGACCTGGCTTTCCGTGCTGATGAAACTGGTCTTTTCTGTCCAGGCCTCTGATCTTGGCTGCCCTCCCCGTCCCTCATTTCACTGCAGCTCCCCTCATGGCGTCTGGACCAAAGGCTCGGGTGGGGAGACCGCACCTCGTTGGGTCTCGGCCCCTGTCTGGCTCCCCTTCTCTGGCTGAGAACGGTCCATGGCAGGGGCATGCCTGGGACTGGCCAGCCTCTTGCCTTCCATGGGACGGCCTGCCTTGTGCATTCGTGGTCGTTGGCCTTGAGGTGGGGATGCCGGCTGTCCCTGCGGCTGTGAGCTGGGCCGCTGGCAGGTGCACGCTCAGTGGGGCAGGGTCCTCGAACCCCTCCAACTCCCTGTCATGCTGATGTCTCCTGCTGTGTGGCCCCTCGGTGTGTCTCCTGGGCCTGGTGGCTAATATCAGTAATTTTGCCCAGCCACTTCCCCTGTTGCTTTGGGACATCAAACGGGACCCCGGATGTGAACAGCCTCTGGGGGCGGGGGCGGGGGCGGGGGCACTGTGTGCTGTGCTCCGCTGAGCAAAGGCCTCGAAGGGACGAGCCAGGCGTGATCTGATTCCGGGTCCCGAGACGGGGAGTTGGTCCTAGATGACCAGGGTGGGCCCACTGCAGTCTCAAGGGCCCTTGTGAGAGAAAGAGAGAGAGGAGGGGCTCCGAGTCAGAGGGGAGGTGCGAGGGCAGGAGCAAACGTTGTAGAGATGTGTGTGCAGCGAAGACGAGGGGCCCAGGGGCCAAGCAGTGTGGACGGACTCAGGCACTGCATGTGGCTGGGAGCCCGAGTCTTCCCTTGAGCCTCTGGAAGCTGACAGGCTGGCAGATGCTTTGGTTCGAAGGCAGCCGGACTGTCTCGGACCCAGACTTGCAGACCTGTCAGAGTGTGAATCTGCGCTGTGCTGAGCTGTGGAACGTTCAGTGAGCTGCCCCAGCAGCAATAGGAGAGCCACCCAGGAGGACTGTGTGGGACCACAGCTGGCCGGGACCTGGACGCGGTGCGGGCCAGCGGGCAGGAGGAGGTGAGCCTGGAATGGCCCGGGGGAGGGGCAGCCTTCTCGGGACGTGAGCAGCCTCTCTGAGCAGCACCTGGGGCACAGGATGGGGCTGCGGGCGAGGCTGGATGGGGGGGCTTCTTGAGGGCTCTGACACCCTGTGGTGGGGTTTGTTCTTCTCTTGGAGGAAGAGAGACCAATGGGGGGTGGTGTTCAGACCCATGGGGGTGCTCCTGGGCCAGGAAGTGACTGGGGTGTCAGCGGACATTGGAGAAACATGGCCTCAGATATGCTGAGTGCTTGTGGTCACGATGCCGTGCAGAGTTCTGGAGCTGGAGCTTGTCACGGTCACCGGGTGTGTGGGAGCCTGCAGTACCCACCTTGGGTCTGCAAGCCCAGGGCTCCAAGCAGCGAGGGAAACCAGAGGCGAAGACACGAAGCTTTTATTAAAAACAAACAAACAAATGCTTTCAGAAGCGTGCTACAAAGCCCTCTGTTTTTTTTTTTTTTTTGCAGGGTAGGGGGCTGGTCATACCTGAATAACCCTTCGGAAACCAACTTGGGGACAGTGGCTGGGAATTTTAAAGCACAGATCAGTCAAGATGCACCATGAAAAGAAATGCAGGACCGTGAAAGAGACACATTCGAAATTGCATGTTTCATCTTCAGCGTTCATGGAAATGTGCCCATTAGCGGTGGTGGGTGGGGTGGGGTCGGGGAGGCTGGGAGGAATCGGTGAAGGACCCCTCGGGAGAGGGTTTTTGCACTCTGCAAGCAGCACCTCGGAAAGCCATGTGCAGACACGTGCCCCGGACTGCCCTGCGGACTGTCTCAGATCCTGCAGGGAGAAGGAAAACAACATTCTGCATCTTGCCAGGATGGTATCTGAGTAAACAGCGTGGACAGCTGCTCCTCCCTGCCGGAGCCAAAGGCACTGTGCCGTTGTCCATGAGGAAAATGCGCTTGACGAAGGCCCGGGGCCCCGAGGGACGTGCGCCCCTGCCCGGGCCTCCATGGGCCTTTGAACTCCACCCTAGCACCCTCCTTTCAACTGACAGCTCTCTCTGAATTTGGGGTTCTTTATTCCCTTTCTGAGGGAAAGTGCTAATTGTGCATGGCAGCGCCCCTTGGAGCTGCAGCCTGGCTGGTGTCCTAGGGGAGGATGTGACAGCCGGAGGGCCTCATGCCTGTGCCCCGGGCGGCAGGTGGGGGCGGTGGGGAGCCTTGGGACATGCATTCTGGAGGTCCGGTGAGGGCCACACTGGACCTCGGGGCGTCCGGGTTGCTGACTGGCCTGGAGGTCAGGGCCACACAAGGTTCGGGTGTCAGCTTGCCCTGTCTGGAGTGTGACCAGAGTGGGAGGGCCTAGTGCCTGGGTCACAAAGTGCCTGGGGCTGATGAGTTTGATCGGTCCCTGCTTGAGGCCAGTCTGAGTCAAGAGAGAAAAGGAAGAGGTACTTTCCCGTTTAGGGGCATGAAAATTGTTCCCGGTCCTGGCGGAGGGTGGGAGTGACAACAAGGAGTCTGTGCTGGAGTTGACTCCGATGGCCTGGGGAGGTGGCCCTGGTGCAGGCCCCACAGAGAGGGGGCCCCTGTGGGGGGGTGGCAGATGCTGCAGAGGCCAAGCCCCCACAAGCCTCTCAGGGCCTCAGGGGGTTCCACCTCTCCATGGATGCCCCAAGCTCGTGTGCAGGAGGAAACAGGCCTCACGAGGAGGGGTAATGCTGGGTGGACCGGTGGAGCTGTGGCCTCCGGTGTGCGTCCCTGTGGCGGGGATGCAGGGCTTCGTGGAGACGCGGGCTGCCACCACCTCCACAGCTGTCCGGTGGGGGAGGGAGGCAGAGGGAGGAGCCTAAACCTGCAGCCGGGGATCCGGCCAGCGGCGTGACCTTGGGCAAGTCACTGGGACGCTTTGTGCACCACCCCTCGGAGGTGTGAATTGTGCACACTCACCGCATGGCACCCAGTGCAAGTGAGGATGATGACCCCGGAAACTGTCATCACAGCCAGGGGCCTGGTGTGTGCCCCAGAGGAGCCACAGAGGAGCCTGAGGCAGTGGTGGCCCCGGGCCATGCTCTGAACTTGGGCGGGTTGACAATGGAGGGGTTAGGAAAAGCGTTTTGGGAACAAAATGTAATTACTTTAGAAATCTAACTGGATCTTTTCTGTTTATATTCTCTTGCCCAAGTTGAGGTAGAAAATATTTATCTTTGCCGTTTTACAAGCAGTGGCCTCCGGCCAGATGTGAGGGTGACTTCGTTCCACAGAGTTGAGAGGGCGCAGGGGGAGGGCGCCCCGCCAGGACTGCGGGGTGCACAGCGACCTTGGGGAGCCGGGACCAGGGGTGGCCTGGTGTTTCTTTGCTTGTTTTTTACTTTCCTTTTTATTGTGGTAAAATACACATGCAGTGTTTACCAATTCAATGCCGTGTAAGTGCACAGGTGCAGAAATGCCCTCTCAGTAATCCAGACAGATCTTATGGTGCTGTGATATTTCCAAAACTAGAAGTAATGCCAGAGGAATCCGTGCCGAGCGACACACCCGAACCTCAGACAGAGGCAGGCTCCGTCCCCGTGCTGCTTCCCTGCATCTCGGGCTCACGGACGCCATGCCACAGCGCGGATCTTGCTTTTATTTGGAAGTGTGATTTTTTTTCATCATGGATGTTTTTGCATTACTTTTGTTTAAGGTGCGGTAAAATGCACACAACATAAAATTGACCAGTTGAACCATCTTTAGGTGTAGAATTCAGTGGCATCAGGTACATTCGCATAATTGTGTGACCATCACCATCACCCTTCTCTAGAACTTTCCATCTCCCCAAATGGAAACTCTGTGCCGATGAAACACTCACTACGCCCGCCCCTGCAGCCCCCGTCCCCCCCCCACCGGCTCCTTCCTGTCTCTGTGGATTTGACTCCCCGAGGCCTCTCACGTGAGTGGAATCACACAGTGTCTGTGCTCACGTGGTCAGCGCACTTCCACCAGCAGGAAGTTCTCAGGTGCGTCACGGTGTGGCAGGCTGTCAGAGCGCTGTGCCTTTTCATGACCGCATAATATTCCACTTCCGGGTGGCCCGCACCTTGTCCACCTGTTGAGGGGCACTGGGCTCTGTTGACTCCTGTGGTGACTGTGAACACTATGAGCACTGGTGTCCAAGTTTTTTTGTGGGTTATTTTTTTTTGAGTCTATGACTTCAGCTCTTTTGCTTATATACATACAAGTGGAGTGCCTGGAACATATAATTATTCTGTGTTTAGCTTTTGGAGGACCCGCCAGCGGTTTTCCGCAGTGGCTATGCCACTTGACGTTCCCAGCAGCGAGGGACAAGGGCTCTGCTTTCTCCGCGTCTTTGCCAACACTTGCTACTTTCTGTTAATTTTTATTCAGGCCGTCTCCGTGGGTGTGGAGTGGCAGGCCACTGTGGTGTTGATCTGCATTCCCCTGATGACTAAAGATGTTGAGCATCTTTTCATATACTTGGTGGTCATTTCTGAAACTGGAAAAAAAGATTTATTTATTTTTAGAGAGAGGAGAAGGGAGGGGGAAGGAGAGGGAGAGAAACTTCAACGTGAGAACCATTGATCA
This sequence comes from Tonatia bakeri, assembly GCA_004024845.1. Lineage (NCBI taxonomy): Eukaryota > Metazoa > Chordata > Mammalia > Chiroptera > Phyllostomidae > Tonatia > Tonatia bakeri. The sequence continues at coordinate 116,806 of PVIA01003984.1, forward strand.
GTTGCCTCCTGTACACACCCTGACGGGGACCACACCCCCGACCCAGGCCTGTGTCCTGACGGGGAATAGGACCAGCAACCTTTTGCTCTTCGGGATGACACCAACCAGCTGAGCCATGTAGGTCAGGGCTCTGTAACTTCTTTGGAGAAATGTCCGTGCGAGTCTTCACTGATTTTTGAATTGGGCTGTATATTTTTTTGTTGTTGGATTGTATTTACATTACTTCTGACTCTTAAAAATATCGTGTTAAGAGTGACACCTTCACTGCTGAGTTTTCTGGAACCCCCTTACATTTTGGGTCTGAGGTGAGTGTCTCACTGGCCTCCCCCTGTGGCAGCCCAGAAGAGTTCCTGAGTGGGCCCCTTGGAGGAGAGGGCAACTCTCAGGGTGGGGGAAGAGAGGACAAGGGCAGGGGTGTGGGGCGTGGGGGTCCTGGCAGGAGGGCTGAGGCCGAGGGCTGAGGAAGGCAGACCCTCAGTGCCCTCACGGCCGCGACAGAGAAGCCCCCTCCTCCAGCCTTCAGTGGGGACTGTGCTCAGATGCGGCTCCCACGAGCACTTTCGGGCAGAGAGGAAGGAGAAGGGTTGAGTTCCATGTGCCGGGAAAGGTAATGGCACAGCTGAAGTGTGGTGCTGAGGATGGTGACACAGGCGACCAGGAGGAGCTGAGTGCCCAGCCATGCAGCTTCTCAGGGGGGCACAGGGAGGCAGACCCAGGAGACAGTGTAGACCCCCCACCCCGGCACCTGCTGGGCGTTCATAGGTCCGTGTGGCCAGCCGAGTCCACAGCGTCCGGGGCCTGTCCTGAGAGGCCTGTCCCCCGAGCTCACGCTGAGACTCCTGCCTGCATCCTGGACAGCGTGTGGTGTGTCCGTCACCGCGGCCATGCCCAGAGGTGGTGACCCTCCAGGGAACCGAGAGAACCTCAGAGTGTCTGCCCAGGCTCCAACCCACACCGCAGCACCATCAATGCCAAGCTGTGGCCCGCCTGCCTGGGTCCTGGACAGCACTCTGAGTAGTGTGGTGCCGGCCGTCACTCGTCCACCCGGCGGCCCCTGTTCTCGAAGACAGGAGCGCTCTCTCCGGGAGGCCCGCGGAAATACCATGTCCAGATTTGATGAAAACTGTAAGTCTGAAAATCCAAGTTCAACAAACCCCGAGGAGAGCCACAGCAGGATGCCTCACGACCCATTTTCTGAAGCCAGAGGGAAGGCGGAAACCCCGGCAGCTGGAGGGGACGGGGACGTGCAGAGGAACGACACGGAGTGATGGCAGCGTTCTGCTCGCACACCCCGCCCGTCCGCCTGTGGGGGACGTGTCCGGAAGAGTGGAGGGAAGACACCATCAGTCTAGAATTGTCACCCAAAAAACCTTCCAGAAATGAGGGCAAAGGAGAGTCCTGAGGCGCCCATGGACGGGGCCACCACACACCGTACAGGACGTACTTCGGGCAGAAGGAAAATGACGTCGGAGGGAAAGCTGGACCCGCAAAACAAGTGAAGGGCACTCAAAATGCTGAATTTGTGGACAGATGTAAAAAGCTTAAAAAAACAAACAAGCAGACCCCCACTTTAAGAGTGACAGTTTTCAATAATATTCATGGTGTTCTGGTGGTTTGTAACTGTTATTAAAAAATAGAAATGTGTAATTATACTTAAATTATAGATGTCATACACACTCACTCCATCCCAATGCGAATAGAACCCTCATAGTAATAAACCCTCTCAGGTCTGTCCCACAAAGGAAACAATGTCTCATACAGAATACTACCTACTTTGTGTATTAAATGTAAGAACATAAGAGAAACACAGAGTGTAGGTTGATATTTCACTTGGAGGGTTTTACATTATTCTGCCATATGCATTTAAAACCACTTATTAAAATAAATTTCTTCTCAACTTTAAATCTCCCAAAAGACAAGTGACTATTTAAAAAGAGAATAACAGCACGCTTTGGGGTTTGTCACGGACAGATGAGTGGGTCCGGCGGCACTGCAACTCAGGGCCGGGGGCAGGATGCAGTGCATGCTGCAGGGGGCTCGCAGCACAGGGGAAGGGGTGTGCGTTGGAAGGCAGGCCGTGATACACTGAATATGCATGTTTTAGATCCTGGAGCAACTCCTAAACATCGGAGCAAAGATATCCAGGTTATTAGATGTGTGTGAAATATAAACCCCACAGCATCCTAAAGAATGAAGGGAAAAAAGGGGGGAAAGAAACAAAAAAAACAGACAGAAATAGGGCAGACGTAAACCCAATGATGCTGGCAGTTCTATTAAATGTGAGAATACTTTTGGGTCTAAATACTCCCACAAAAGGCAGAGACTTTGGCCCTGGATGAAAAAGCAAGGCTCGCCCTGGCTGGTGTAGCTCAGTGGATTGAGCGCGGGCTGCGAACCAGGCATCTCAGGTTCGATTCCCAGTCAGGGTACATGCCTAGGTTGCAGGCCATGTCCCCCAGCAACCGCACATCGATGTTTCTCTCTCTCTTTCTATCTCCCTCCCTTCCCTCTCTAAAAATAAATAAATAAAATCTTAAAAAAAAAAAAAAAAAGCAAGGCTCGACGCCGAGGTGCCTGTAAGAAACCTGCTTTAAATATACACGGAGTTAACTGTGTGTCCGTATCCTAGCAAAGAACGGTTAGTACATGAAATGAAGTCCCGTATTCCAGATCAATTGAAACCAAAAATCAGCAGCATGAGGGAGTGCTGCAGTAGAGTGCGCATCAGTCTGAAAGCACCGCAGTGGCCGGCGCTGGGGCGTGGGAGATGGGGAATAAATAGGGCTGGCGCTGGACTGTCACCCAGAGACCAAAGTGATGCCCGTTAGCCTACACCAGGAGAGCCAGATAACGTGGTCGGGAACAAATAGACGAGAGAAAGGCGACAATTCTTCCTTACAGGAGAGTTGCAGCCCATCAATGGCCAGTGAGTGAGGGAAGTAGAAAAATCACCACAAGGATCCCGCAGCGGCCACGGTGGCCACCCCCCCAGTGGCGGCCTGCTCCGGGACGCGCGCCCTCCCACCGGCCTGAGAACGCACAAGACGAGGCCACGCCGAGACGTGCCACAGAACACCTGGCTGTCACCGTTAAAAAGTGACCGGTCGTGAAAGGCAGAAATACTCAACAGCTGTCACAGAGAGTCAGAGACTCAGGAGTCACACGTACCAGTGCTAATTCCTTTGTTTTCACGGCTGTGCGGTGGGTTCTGTGAGGTGTTAGCATCAGGGGAAGGCAGGTGTGTGGTGGACAATAACTCTCTCTACGCTTTCAGCAGCTCCTCTGAGTTCGTTCTCAAGGTAGCTTGGAATAAAATAGCTTCAGAATGATAGTGTTTACACCAGCGTAAAATTCGTGAATGGCTGGGGATAAACCTCACGAAACACGGTCGCAACCTGGACACTAAAGGCCGTGAAGCGTCGCTGGGAGAAACAAAAGGTGGCATCGAGCACTCAGGAGGTGTCCCATGTTCATGGAGCCCAAGACTCGACACTGCCGGTGTTAATGGTGCCCCAATGATCCATCTAACAGCATAATCGCAGTTATAATTACACCCGCCTTTTGGAAGAAATCAACGTAGCTGTTCTAAAATTTAAGTGGAAGTGCCACGTGCCTGAAACAGCCCAAGTGATTCTGAGAAAGAGCAAAGTGAGAAGGTCTGTCCTGCTGAACTTTAAGACTGTTTTAAAGCAGTGGTGTGGTGTGTAGAAGGGCGAACGTTTAGGTCAATGGAACAGAACAGAGAACCTGAGACAGGTCCATGTATACGACAGATCGAAGGGGCCCGAAGAAATCGCCGGGGAGGGCAAAGCCTTCAGAACAACTGTTGGTGGACCGACTGCACAACCGTGTGTGATAACAGAAACCTTGACCCCTAGCTCACATCCCACAGGAAAATTAATGTAAAAGCCAAAACTATACAACTTCTAGAAATGTCAAGAAAATATCTGTGACCTTGGAGTCGGCAGAAGTTTCTTAATAAGCCCCCAAACCCTCGAAACATAAAACTTGATAGAAAATGGAGGTCCTCAAGATGAGCATCTGTATTTCGAAGGACCTGTGAAGAAAACGCAGGCGTGGGAAAACATGTTTGCCGCAGATGCCCGGCACGCCTATAAACATGCTAACAACTCGATGTGGGACAAACACTGCGATTAAAACCCTGGATGGAAGCCTGTAACAGTCACTGCACGGAAGGTGCGCCGGCGACCAGCCCTTCGGCCGCCCCTCAGCCTGAAGGGCTCCCTGTATGTGGGTCTCACTGTCTGACTCCTTCACCTCAATGGACTCGAACGTCCCCTTCCCAGTGAGGTCCCCAGACACTTTGCGACCCGCCACCCTGAGCGCTGCCTCCCACCGCACACGGACGCCTAGTCGCCCCCCCACCCCCCAGTGTTTCCTTTTGCTGAAGCGCCGTCTGCTTCCTACCACGTCGTAGACTTTCCTCTCCATGCTGTTGTTTCCTAGGGGTGTCCCCTGTGACAACGAGCAAGAATTCTGTCTATTCCCGGGCGAACCCCCGCGACCCTGAGTGTCCACAGCAGCGTCGTCACTGTCCGCTCCGCCCCAGGTTTCGCCCCTGGTAACTCCTACATCCCGCAAGCTCAGCTGCGCACTGCAAACGGCAGCATCACAGTCGCCTAAGGTGCTGTCCCAGGCATTTTGCTCCGGGAACTGCGTGTTACCCTTACGCACACTTGGTAGGTGAGGCCACAAGGTAGGCGGCTCGGGTGACCTGCACCTGGATGCACGTCTGATTGTCCTGGAGCCTTGCGTCTCAGCCAGACCCGTCTGACCAAAGCCCTGGCTCCTGCTGCTGGACTTCCTCGGAGGGAGCGCTGGGGCTCTGCTGCAGGCTGCCCGCAGGAGGTGACCTTCGACCTGGCCTGCGAGGATGGGAGGTTGGGGCTCCCGGCCTGCCCTATGCAGAGGCCTGAGGGTGCAAGAAGGCAGAGACTCATGCTGGCTGCTCCGTAAACGTTCGCTGAATAGGTGGATAAGCGAGCAGCCAGCCGGAGGGGTGAGGGGCATGCTGCGAGTGCAGCGTGAGTCAGGGCCCTGTGGCGGCTTGGGTCGGACCCACAGTGTGCTACCTGCTCTTGCCCAACTCCCCAGGCTGAACAAGCCGGGAAGCAATTGGGGCACTGCCAGGAAGCCAGCCTCAAGCCCAGCCTCGGCAATGGCAGTTCCCCCAGGTCACAGGCCGGCCTGCTCTCCTTACTGAGCGAGCCTCAGTGGGGACCCTGGCGTGAGGTCAGCTGGACTTGGACACGCGGCGTCCTTGTCTCCAGCCCAGCCGGGACCCCGGCTCTTCACTGAGGTCCGAGGCCAGTGAAGCTGGCTCCTGAGGTGCGTCTGCCAGCCCGCGGTGCGCAGAGGAAGGCAAAAAGGGAAATTCCGAGTGAGGCCTGGATGGCGGTCAAGTCCATTTTCCTTCATAAACACCCTCTCTGCATTTATTACAGGAGGGAATTTGAGCCCATGCCCTGGAGGGAGGAGTGCATCCAGAAAGGCCCACGGAGGTGAATGCCACCGGGCAGCCTGGCCGAGGGTGTCCGGGAGGAGTGGGGGTCCTCAGAGCACGTCGGGCCGCGGTGAGTGGCCCCAGGTGTGACCTTAGTATTTTGAGCTTTAGTCCTGGAAAAGCTGGCTGGACTGAAGTTGGCAGAATGGGACCGAGAGGTCTTGGCTGTAGAAGGAAGGGGAGGCCCTCTGGGAGCCTTCTAGAAGACAGAAACTCGGCGTCTGCTCAGATATCAGGAGTGCCTCTTTGTCACCCATCTCCCGGGGCCAGGCTCCAAGGAGTGCTTTCGCACCGTGAGGCTGTGCAACCCTCAGATGAGGCTGCGAGGTCCTATTCTTGCCCCAGGTACACGGGTGAGAGGTGGGAGAGGCCCAGGTCTCTGAGCCGTCGGTGTGGCCTGAGGATCCTGCTTCCCCACGAGATGCTGGCACAGTGGGAGGGTGTCTGTCTCAGCACGAGTCTTTTAGGACCCGTGGACATCTATTCGGTTTTGTCCCAAGCATAGAAAAATGGTGAAGCATTTGAGGGTTTGTAACTTTTAAATACAGACATCATCATGGTGGATGGGGCCCATGACAGTCCCAGCCCAGAGCTGAGAGACTCTGACCGGCTGCCCCCCTCTGAGCCCAGGCTCCTGGGGCACCAAGGGGTGGAGAGTGGATGCTGACATCCAGCCAAACACAATTCGATGAAACGGGCACCCCCTTCCCCTGCCCCCCACTAGACAGCCTCTCGCTGTCCCTGCCCAGGGCACAGGGGGCCAGGGGAGGTGGGCGGGTTCCTAAAACCGGCAGTCCAGTGATAGTGAGATTCCTCAGTCTTGTGGGCGCCTCGGTGTGTTGGTTTCTGTCCCTGTTCTCATGAACTTGGGGTTTCAGAACGTGTTCGGGTTTACGGAGAAGTCGCCGAGGTGGTGCAGAGGGTCCTCTCCCCTCGTTACTCACTTGGCTTCAGACTGGGTCGGGGTCTCACCCGTTTCCCCACGAACCTCCTCTCTCTGTTCGGGGGTCCCAGCCCGGGAACCGCCTCCCATTTCATGGCGCCATGTCCCCAGTCTCCTCGGCCCTGGGTCACATGGAGTTCGATGCCTGCTCTGGGCCAAAGCTGGGGCCCGAGAGGGGCGTGGGAAGAGCTCTGGCCCGGACAGGTCGGGGCCTGCAGCTGGTGGGGGTGGGGGCGTGTGCAGAGTGGGCACCCGAGCTTGGCGCAGCAGCCCTGTGGGCGGGGTCAGGGAGGCAGGCCTGTGTGCTTCCGCGGGGCTCTGACAAAGGGAGGTTCCAACTGAAAAGCTAGCTTGAATAATAACCTCGAGCACCGTGTTTTGATGGGATAATTGTTTTATATTTATGAAGAGTCCTCATTATCTCCAGCAAATGCATTTAGCTCACTTGGTAATTGAATTAAGGGAACTGTCTTTTCGAGCGTGGTAAGCTGCTGCTCTAATGTATAGTGAAAAGAAAGAAAGAGTAACTTTAAAGCACTACCCTCCGTGGCCTGGACCAGCTTGTTACTGGACCGAGGGCTGAGTGACCCCATCATGGGCCCAGTCCTCTCTCATGGGACCGTGTTATGAAAGCGCCGGGTTCAAATCCCAGTGTCGGTGGAAATTCCCTGTCTTTGAGGAGCCGTTCAGACCCCCATTTAGAGCTGATCCTTCCTCGGTGGGCCCCAGACTCACGTCCGCCTTCCTGCTGAGCACACTGTCCTGGGGTCGTCCCTGGGTCTGTCTCAGGTCCCTTTCACCGCCCCCCCCAGGTGTGTGTGTCTGGAGGAGCTGGGACCCCATCGAGTCCACTCGGGCGTCAGGAAGAACACGTGTGGGCCACCCCCCAGATGGAGCGAGCGCCCTTGTCCCACAGTTGTGGACTTCTCTGCACGGAACACCCTCTCCATGTCTCCATGTCTCCAGCCCTGTGGTGCTGAGCGGACTTGTATTGCGATGGCCCAGGTCTCTGGGCTTGTAGGGCCCCCTGGGGTGGCAGCGGTGGGTAGGGGGCCAAGAGAAACACACAGGCCCCAAACTTTGAAGAAAAATCAGTATTTGTCCTGGAGTTTATTGTATCATAAATAAGCTTGTCTTGTTGCATGGGTGCTTCCTGGCTCCCGCATGGCCCAGGTGACTCTGCCAAGTAGGAGCTGCCTGCTCCACCCCCAGACTGCCGGTCGGAGGTCTCGGGAGGTCACGGGAGGTCACGGAAGGACACGGGAGGAGCCAGAGAAGGCCTGCATCTGTCCAGTGGGGCTCCTTGGGGTGTGAAACCCACTCGGGTTGCCCGCCATGGCCAGGTGGGGTGGGCCGACCCCCTCCTTTCTTCAGAGGTGCGTGGGCCTGACAACTATCCGGTGCTCACTGCGCCGGACGCCACCCTGGGCTCTGTGGCGTGGGGAGCTGGCCGGCCAGGCCACCTGATGCGTGGAGCACGTAGCTCGGCGTCGCTGCCGAACTAGGAGATGAAACAAAACCCGGGAGGGGGCCGACGGGCAAGTAGTGGGGGTGTGGGGGGTGTGGGGGGTGGGCAGGCTGCCGCAGGCTCTCTGGGCCCTGGGCTCTGGCTGGCCTCTCCTGGGACCGGGCCTCTTCCCCACCCCTCCCGGCTGGCACGTCTCCTTCCTGCATCTTCCCCCTCACCTTCCCGGGCGCCCCCGCAGCACTGGAGTGCTCTGGGACGTGGCCATGCCTCGCTGCCAACGCCTATCCTCCTGTTTCTTCACTCAGGTCTCAGACAGAGACCCCAGTTGTCCAGCCTATGTACCGGCTGTCCCAGGCGGGGACCGCCCCCTTGCAGTCAGCTAAGGCAGGTGCAGAGTGGATGACACAGGACACGGGCAGGCAGGATGGGGCACCACTGTGAAAGGGCAGCGGGCCTGGGATTGAGCCCTGCTCCCTCCCTTGTCATTGTCCCTGGTGAGCCTCGACACCTCCGTGCCTCACCTTTATCCCCGTAGCCCAATGCCCAGTGGTGCCGACGTGAGGCATGGTACATCCAGGGCCTGGCGGGCTGCCAGGCGGGCGCGTGTGTGCCTTCTGTGGAGGGAAGCTCTGGTGCCTGGCAAGACTCCTGCCCTCCCTGCTCCACTGGCCTGGCCCGAGTGTCCCGGCACCTCGGAGGCCGAGCACGTTTGTGACGTTCACAAGGACAGATGTGTGAGCTGTCGCCATAGCGATGGCTTCAAAGGGCAGCTCAAGGTGGGGGTTCGCTACCTGTTTTTACGGGAATCTTGGGGTTACAAAGCAGCCACCAAGAAATCACGCACCCCATTAACATGGAGCCTTTTATGTATTTACGATTCAGCTTAAATTTTTACCAAGAGACGTTTTCAAAATGTAACATGTGTTAGTCACCGCGTGAGTTGCGAAACCAAGGGAATATCTCCAAAATGCTGGCCTTGACGCTGTAATCTGGCAAGGCTTGGGGGGAATAAAAATACTGCTGCTCGGCGCGGCTGTCTCGGAGAGGAGCAGGGGCCGCTGGTTTGGAGGTGCAGGGCTGGCGGCTGGGCTCGCCCCCCACCTGGTCTTCACCCCCACTCGGCCAACCAGGGTGAACCCACCTTGGGGCAGCAGGGAGAGAGAGGGCCCGAGGAGTCCAGGGCTTGGTCTGAGTTCTCATCTGCCACTCACTGGCCAGGTGACCTTGGGCGTTTTCTGGGCCTATGGAAACGTTAGGGGAGGTGCCCAGAGCAGCACTGCAGTGGTGACAAAGAACCCCCCCCCCCCACCTCCCAGGTGATTTCAGACTCAGAGGCACTGGTGCCCCCAGAAGCCCCAGGAAGCCTCCAGGGCCGCTCTGCAGCGAGCTATATTTGGGAGGATGGAGGGAGGCGAGGCCAGACTGTGCCCCCCCCCGCCATAGCTGCCAGGCGAGCTTGGTTTCCTGAACACAGCAGCTCTGCACCTTCCCACTGAGCTACAAGCCCGCAGGTGGCTTGATGAACATGTGGTTTCTGGATGTGACATGAAAGTTGCTTTTCCGTGCTTTTTGTCTGGGCTCCCTGGGTTTGTTTTTCTTGCTCTTACAGCCCTGAAACATTCCCAGTCGTGTTTATGCTGTGGCAGGAGACAAGGAAGCCAAGCGCTGCCGTGTGGGGTGCTGCCGGCCCCGCCTCCACTGTCCTCCCGAAAAGTGCCAGCAGGTGCCGGTGGACCTGAGCCAGTGAGCATGGAGCCCTGCGGGCCTCCAGGGCACCTGCCTGCCGCCTGGCCCCCGCAGGTGTCTGCCGATGGTGCCAAATGCCTCATCACACGCTCCACCTGAGCACCTTCCTCCATCGGCAACATCGGCTTCCAGGAGGGGCCCGTGAGTGGTTTCTGGTTCTTGCAGCAGCTGGGGGGTGGGACTGGGATTATTCCCATTCTGCAGATGATAAAACTGAGGCTCAGGAGTGACTTGCTGGTATAAAATGACCACCATTTCTATGATGATCATTCTTCATCTGCTGCCCTCTCTTCTTGGGGTGCTGTCCTCTGGGCCGCACCCAGCCCTCAGATTGTCACTGTAGCACCCAGGTTTCACGACCTCCCTGGCAGAGCCTGCTCGGACTCCCAGTGTGTCCCCCTAGCTCCATCTGGGCCTTCCTTTAGTTTGGATTATATGCCACCTAACTGGTCCTCTCCTGCTTTCTTCATTGCCTGAGTCTTGCTTGCCGATCGTGACCGTGAACTCCAGGAGGGTGGGGACTGTGGGCTGGCTGCCCCGGGCCTGGCCCGGGGTGGCCACGGAGCTGACTCTCCACCACGCGTGTTGAGCAGAGACTTGTTATGATCCCCTGAGGCTGGGTTCCACATGTCTGGCCACCGGAGGATAGAGCCCTCCACCCCGAGGTCCTTGGCTGGCCAGCATTTTAAATGATATTGTTTCATATTAAATTATTTTAAATTCCACGGACCCTGGTTTCACAATCAAATAATTCGATCTTGTTTACAAATGGAATTTTTACTTTTTGTCAGTTTCTAGCATTGCTGGGCTGGATGGTCAGCAAGAGTGTGTCCTCTCATGCCCTCCCGTCCATCTGGGACAGCGTGGCGTCTGGGAGCTGTCCCGGTGGGGGCAGCAGGCACCCAGCTGCGGGCTCGCTCAGCCTGCCCTCCACCTTCCAGTGCCTACCATGAGCAAACCCACAGAGAGTGGAGCTGGGAGGAGCGGTGGCTACCTGTCACTCTGACGCTCTTTTCACAGGAGGCGCAAGTTCCCAGGACCTGTGGTCAGCCCAGGACCCCACCCAGGTCCTCCGGGGACCTGCCCACACTCCTTTCTACCTCCATCCTGGACTCGCTAAGGCCCTACTGTGTGGTACCTGCTGCTTTGAGTGAGGGAGACTCAGGTATGGAAAGCCATGACCTTTGAGCCCAAGAAGCTCATACTCTGGGTGTTGGGACAGGGGTGGGTCAGTAGACAAAAGGGCTACAGGAAGAGTCGGTGGCTCAGTGGGCTCTAGGAGGAAGCCAGGGGCTCTGGGAGGCTAGGCGGGGAGGGGACTGTGGTCCCAGCGACAGGAACGGCATTGGTGAAGCCTCAGAGGTGGGCTGAGCTTGGCAGCTGCTGCCCAGCCCCACTTTCAGCAGGTGATCGGACCTGGCTGGGAGACATTTCCACCACAGCGCTGAAGCCCAGTCTCTCCCAAGGAGTCCCCTTGTCAACCTGGACGCTGCCTCCTTCCCTAGTGATGCCCCATCGTTGGAAACAGGTTTCTGGCCTCTCTTCTGGAACTTTCTCTCAGCAAGTGGAGGTACAGGGGCCGATGGGAGTCATTCTGTGGTCACTTGGCTGGATGACCTGGGATGGCCCCTGCGGCATCCCCACTGGGCTTGGCTGGGAATGGCATCTGGCTATTTCCTCAAGTCGCTGGCTCCCTGAGGTCAGAGCCGAACTGCTGAGGAAGTCGCACTGTGGGCCGGGTCCACAGGCCGCCCTGGAGGGACCCTCAGGGGGCTTCCCAGCCTCCCGGCCTCAGAAGGTCGCCTCAGGAAGGGCCTGGGTGAAGTTCGAGGGTGACAGCCCAGCGGATGGGCCTGCCCGAGGGCCAGCACTTCCTTCTAACAGCTGCCCTGGGAGGTGAGTGCAGGGCGCGGCTGACAGGTGCTGAGGGCCGGCTGCAGCCTCCACCTGGCCCTCCCCTCTGGAGGCCCTAAGCCCTCCCTGAGCCCTGGGGCCTGCTCCCCTCCCTGAGTCTTTGACGAATTACTGAGGCCTCTGTGGTCCCTTCATGGGCGCTGGGATCGAATGGTGGGAATGCCCAGGGCTGGCAGGGGGGGCTGCGGAAGGGACGCTCACCCTCGGCGACCAAGTGTGAACGCAGCCATGCTACCACGTGGGCCAGACGGGCGCTCCCAGGACCCCAACTTCCCTGCGTCAGAGACAGTTAAAGGACTGGACAGAGGACTAGAGGCTCCTGGGACAGCACCAGGTGCGGAGTGCATGGGTTTGCTTGTGCTGGGATGGGCGATCTCTGAAATAAGCAGGTGGGGACACTGCACAGAGTATGATCCACTTTTGAGTTCAAAAAAGATAAAACAGCAGGTGCTGGTATGTGCTCTGGAAAGGGTTTGTGCGGGTCGTGAGCCCAGGAGTTGTGGCTACGGAGCGCCGAGCTCTCTCCCAGGTCCCTGTGAGCCCCTAACTCACAGAGTCCCTCCAGAGGGGGGGCATTGCCACGTGACCCACTTTGCAGACGAAGAAACCGAGGTCGGGAAGGTGACGGAGCGTGGGGGTCCTGCGGGCTGCGTGTGCCAGGGCGGGACAAGGGGCCACGCCCCTGGCCCTCCTGTCGCCAGTGAGGGCGCCGTGGGCTCCAGGCTTTCAGGTTTCACTTCTGCCTTTCTGGGTCCTTCACATTTTCTTCCCGGGAGCATTTGCTACTTTATTTCAGGAAATGTCAAGAGGGCTACCTGGGTAAGGGTAACAAGCCTTTAATTTCTCATCGTACTTTTCTGTATTAAAAAGGACAACACGGTCGTGCCATTTGAAGTGCCCCCCACCCCGGCCACGTTTGGACAGAACAGTGGGTCCCTAGGGAGGGAACTGAAGAAAGCCCTCAGGACTCCAGAAACGGACCCTCTCCTAGGGGAGCCTCAGTGCCCAGCGCTGGCTTATGGAAGTTGGCCCCGCTTCCACGACGGCCACAATGTGGAGGTGGGGGCCCCAGAACAATTTCTAGTCCCGTCCCCCCTGTTACAGGTGGGTGAAATGAGGCTGAGGGGGGGCCACCCCATGTCAGGTGTCCCTGGGGGTCCGCCTGGCACCCCCCACCCTGCCCAGGGCCCACCCTGCTGCACTGAACCGGAAGCTGGAACGACAAGGAGAGAAACGCTCACTCAGCTACTGCGAGTCAGGGACAGAGCCCCGGGGCCACCTTGGGGGGAGATGCCCCCCGCTGGCAGGCCTGGCCCTTGACCGCAGCCTCGCCTGTCTGGTCCCAGCTCCGAATCCAGTGTGCACTTGAGCTCACGGTTGCTGTTCCGTGACTGGCGCGGCTGTGGAGAGGGTGACGTTGCCATGGGTGACCGCAGGTATCCTGGCAGCCGGGTGCAGAAAGGCCACTTCAGGCTCTAACGAGGGCCAGGTTTCCACGGGGACGGCGGAGCTTCAGTGTGGCGAGCATCCAGCTCTGCCCCTGCTAGCTCCAAGGTCTTATCAGAGCCCCTCCCTGCCTCAGTTTCCCCATCTGTAAAACAAGAAGAGCAGCCTAGGTGGCCTCAGGTCTTCAGGGTGGTGGCTGATGCCGGCCCCGGGCCTCCCTCCAGATGCCGGTCGTGGGGGCAGAAGCCCGAATCTGTGACACCTGCTCTCTTGGTGGACAGCCACCTCTGCCTGGCCCTGGGCAGGGCCCTGGGCAGGACACCAGGGGCTGTCATCAGACTGTGCGACGGTCTTCCGAGGCTAGGAGAGCTGGCCAACCTGGTTCCAGCTTTGCCACCTACTATGCGGCTCACAGTCACATGACCCCCCCCCCCAGGGCCCCTGCAGCACAGGGAGGAGGATGGCACCCATGTCCAACAGTCACTGTCCCGGTGCTGGTGTCTGTGGGGCAGCATGACCCCATCTGTGGATGCCGAGCCAGACCATGCAGACCCGTGGGCACGCAGGTCTGCCCCAGAAGCCGGGGAGGAGGTGGGCTGCGGGGCCTGCTGGGGCTGCACTGGCAGGTGGCCTGGGCGGGACAGAGCAGGGAGCAGCAGGGAGGCAGAGGAACAAAAGCGGCAGGTGTGTGGGCACTTTGAGCCAAGCCCTTGCCCCCTGCGTGATCTCGTTTGAGCCTCCCTGTGACCCTAGGATGTGGGCATTGTCATCCCCATTCTATAGGAAGGAGCTCCGTGTGGGGAGGTGACTGCTCCAGTGTCTTGGCACCGGGAGGTGGCGGCCAGCACCCCTGCGGGACGGTCTGGCTCCGGGGAGCAGAAGCAGCAGATGGGCACTGTGGCCTGCCCCCTAGCCCAGCCTGAGCCCGGAGCTCCTAACCGCACACCCTCAGCTCTGAACACAGTCTGTAAACTCCAAACTGCGACCCACTAGGGTCAAGGGAGTATTGTAGCAGGTGGTGGCCATCTGTGGGAAAGAAAAGAAATAGGAGAAGGAACGCCAGAGATCATGATGTTCGGAAGTTAAGTGTTCTCTTGTGAAAACGTCTCAGGTAACACGTGCAAATGGTTCCGTGCCCATATTTTCTGTGTGGCCACCGTGCCTGCCCTGGGCAGAGATGTGTCTTGTATTCGTCACCCTGGCTGGGGGCAGCAGGCTTTGGAAGCTGCTGCTTTCAGCTTTTCTTGGTTCTGCAGGGGCCTCCGGGCCTTTGTTCTCTGAACAAGAAGGCCAGTGCTGGGCACAGGACAGCAGCCAGGATGTGCTGGGGGATTTCCGCCAGCGCCCCCGTGCGCATGACAATGCAGCTGGCTCCGCAAGGTGGCGGCGCCACGTGTGGGGTCCAAGAACTCCGGGGTGTCCCTGTTTGGCTGCAGCACCCAGGCAGCTGAATGGGGAGCCCCAAGGCCCTGGCGCTGGGCCCCACGGGCAACGCTTTCTTCTCCTCTTCTGGTGCAGGCCAGGGTACCCCCAAATCCTCAAGCAATGCCCCCACACTGCTCCTCCAGGTTGGCCTGCTCTAGGAGGTGCTGAGCCCCGCGTGGTCACCGGGGACAGATGGAGAGCCCCCCTGCCCCTGGGATGGTGGGTGTTAGCAACAGTGGAGTGTGGAGAGCAAGAGGTCACGAAAGGGAAGGGGCCCCGAAGTGCCAGGCTGGGTTGCAGGGGGAGGGGTCTGCGCATCTGCACGCAGTGCAGGGTGCACCTGGAGGAGGCCTGGCGGGGATCAGATCTGTGTTTCGCTCAGGGAACTGGAATGTGGGGCTGGTCCCAAGTACCTGTTCGGCTTCCTCCAAATGACCCTGTTCCACCCACAGAAAGCCCGAGATTGTGTTGGGAGACTGGCTGGGGGTGCAAACCTTCTCCCCCCAACCCTGCACATTCTCAGGTGCAGCCTTTTCATCTGTGTGGGGCGCTCTTCCCTCTGTCCCCTCCTTGGGACCTTCACTGTCACTTCTTTTGTTTATTACCGCCACCTACATTTAAAGGCTCCAAGGCTGGAGGCTGGCTGCTGGCTTTCTAAATGTCAAGGAACATTCTGGATGTTCACCACTGTTTTGTTCCTTGGAGGGTGCTGCGGGTGCTGTTGGCAGATCACAGACATAGCTCTGCAGGGGCCTCTTCGAGGCCGCGAGCTGTGCGCTCCTGTCGCGGGCGTGGCACGCCGGTTTGAGGGACTCTGGACACCTCGAAACCTCCTGTCGTAACAGGAGCACAGGTGGACGCACCTCCCAGCGTGAGGGCACAGTCCCCACTGGCTTTCCCATTCGCCCTGCTGGCCGGCCCAGGGGGGCCGCAAAAGGGACCTTTGTTTTCCCAGAAAAGCAAAAACCAAAAACAGAAACAAACACATTCTCAAACGCTCTGTCACACACGTGCACGGGTGCCGCTGCGTCTATAACCTGGACTGAGGCTAGACACCCTGTCACCTGGCCTTTGTGGGACGTGAACCAAGGTGAGCTACAGTGGATTCTCTCCTCAGACTGTGGATGCTGGATGTGACAGGGACACCTCTGGTCCCAAGTGTTGGCCCAAAATGTCGCTGCTGTCACATTTTGTGTGTGTGTGTGTGTGTGTGTGTGTGAAAGTGACCAGTGGACCCCATCAACGCAGCTGAGCGGGCCACTGGGGGGCTTCTGAAGGAGAGAGAATGTGGTGAAATGGGGGAGGGTCCTCCAGGCGAAACTGAAACAGGGGTGGGGGCGGCAGGCTGCCCTGGCCTGTCTGCCTGTCCCGGGCGGGCACCTGCCCTCCCACCGCACGCCCAGCCTGCCGGGCTCCCTTTGCCTGCAGGGCCCAAGCTGGGTCCGCCAGGCCCTAGGTGTCCATGGAGCCCCGAGTGTCCATGGCAGCCTGGCTCCAGTGAGCCCTCCCTGCTGGGCGGCCTGTTCCCTGGAGCTGTGGACCTAACTGCACCTCGACTCCCCCCCACCCCGTTCCAAATGACAACAAAAAACGTGTTTCCCCTGCTCCTGTCCAGTTTAAAGGTTATTCCTAAAAAGCAGCAGTCAACGTATTTTTGATTTTTTGAGCCTGAGAAAATTATTTACCAGGAGCACACGAATTATTTGTTTTGCTCCATACTACGCACTTATTGACACAAGAACACAGGAAAAACCACCTCAGGACAAACGGAAGATCAGGTTAAAACAGACTTATTTTTATTTTTATTTTTATTACAGCCATCGGGGTTACTGACATCAGGGAAGTGATAGTTTACACAGACCCAAGGTCAGCCAGTTTGGTACATGTTGGTTAAATATTACTGTTTTAAGCAAAACAAAAAAACATACTCCTTTGGTTAAAAACTTGGTGAATTTTCCTGTGCAAATTTTATCTCAAGTGGAAGCCGATTCTAATTTTATCTCGTTCAATAAGCACATTAAAAAAAATCGAGAGGCGGAGCTGTTGATTCCCCCCTGCAATTCCCCAAGCAGCGGAAGGGAAGAAAACCACCTTGAATCCGGCATTTTCTGAGCATTCGAAAACAGCCAGGTCCCTCAGACCCATCTGGGAAGAAATCAATTACCTCTGCGTGTTAGCTTAATATGAAATTATTTTTATTTTCACTGTGTTTTCCTCCAGGCTATTAGAAAAAAAAGAATCAGCAGCAGGAGAAAGCCAGGCTTGGTCTCCTCACTGCCTCTTCTCCAGGCTTTTCCTGGTTTCTAGCTTCTGCTTTTTATTTTATTTTTACTTTTTTTTGGTTGAAAAATGTACAAAACGTGTGTTTCAAATATCCAAAAAATTATAGATTTTGAACATGACAAAATTTTAGATCCACAATACTTTTTGACAAAAATATTACTAAAAAATAACCTCTGCTTTACTCCACCTCAAATGTCTGTCATTCACCGTTCTGTATCTTCGATCTGTTCTGTCCGACATTTGTGAGGTGTGATGAGGTCTGCAGAGCATTTTGGAAAATACCAGAAAACTGTAAACAAGCGGTATATACTGTTCCCACGGAGCCACGCTTGTTCAGGTCACGCTAATTTTTTTTTAAGCTCTGTGCTGGGAATGGTGGCGCGGCGGGGACCCTCCGGCCGCTGGCTTCTCTCAGGCTCGGCGGCAGCCCTCGGCCCCAGCGGCCTCCCTGTTTGCGGCGCCGGAGGCGGTGGAGAGAGCCCGCGGGGCCGGAGGAGGCCGCGCGTCCCACCTGCTCCGCCCGCCCCGCGCGCCGGAGCCGCTGCGCGGCAGCTGAGCACGCCGGCCCCGGCCCCGGCCCCGACGGGCGTCTCGGGCTCACTCCTCCGCCCGGCTTCCATTTGGCTTTTATCGGCCTCCCCTACCCAAATGGCTCCAGCTGGGCCGCGCGCTCTTAGCCCCTTGGGGACTCCGCAATCGCATGGCCGAGCCTCTGGAGGAAAAGGGCCGCCGGCAAGGAGCGGCGCGGAGGGGCCCGGCTCGGAGCTCGGACCCCGCTGCCCCAGGGACCGGGGCGGCCTCCTCCGCGCGGGCCCTGAGGAATGATCCGGGGGCCTCACAGACTCCACTAGGTCGGGCAGGGCCTCTGGGCTCAGGGTACGAGCCCGAGGGCGACATCGGAAGCCGGCGCTGGGTTGGGGGGAGGCGGGCAGCGTAGAACAGGCTCTCTCTCCCAGGCCCTGGGCCCCGACACTCAGCCCTCGCCGTAAGGCCAGACCACCCCGGCCGCCGCAGACGTGGGAACCGTGCTCGCCTAGGCCCGGGGGTGCTGTGGGGTCTGGGCTTTGCCTGCCCCCCGCAGCCCACCCTGGCGCCACCATCCTGAGTCACTGTCTTCCGTGAAAAGACCCCAACCTGACCTGCTCTGAGCCCTCCAGACCCCCAACGCCCTGCACCCCCGCCTGCCTCCGCCTGGGTCCCGCAAGGCGCCAGGCACCGGAGGGGGAGGGTCCCTAGTGCCCAGGGCGCAGTTCCAAAGACAGAAAATGGAAACTGTGCGAAAAGAATCCCCAAATCCGGCCGGGCCCGAAGCCCACCGGCTTACATAAAGCCCCAGGAGCCCTCCCGCCCGCCCGTGGCCTCCCCGCCTCAGGGTGAACGGTCGGCGGGCGCCCAGCCAGGCCGTCCTGGGGCTGGCACCGCCACCGACCCCTGTCCACTGGCCTGGCATGACCCGCGGAGGGGGCAGGGGTCTCGGCCTATTCCCACCGTCTGCCCCAGAAACATTTAACTGGCCTTTAATCACATTAGCAGCCGGCACCAATTAGGGCCGCGGGAGGGGGAGGCCCGAGGAAACCGCCGCGGTCACCCGAGGATAAAGATCCTTTCATGCCCTGGCCCTGGCCCGGGGCAGCGCGGCAGGCCGCCATCCCTGGCCTTTGATGGCCCGCGCCCGGGGCTCGCGGACACCGCCATCCTTGTGCCCTCTCGACCTCACATTGTGCCATCATCATCCTCGGGTGATCGGGTGGCAGGCAGGACAGCGTCGGAGGCCCGCACGGTTGTCTGGGGAGGGGCAGCATCCGGTCTGCGGGCGCGCGCGTGCGCACGCGGCGCGCTCGAGGGGGCGTTGGGGGCTCTCAGAGGGTCCCGGGACGCGCCACCTGCCCCGCGGACGCCGACCGCCCCGCCGGACCTTGGTAAGGCCGCTGTCCACCAACCGGTTCTGAGGGAGGATGACCCCCGCCACAGGCGGCCTGGACAGGCCACCTGTGCTGTCCTGGGCTGAGAGAGGGCGGGCCAGCCCGAGTCGGCCCCGTCGTCCCGGGCCCCGAGTGAGGCAAACCCGGCCCAGGCTGGATCCAGGCCGGGCCAGAGCAGGAGCTACGGTGGCGGCGCTCCCGGGGGGTCCCGACCTGAGCGTTGGGCCCCAGGCACGCAGGGACCACCGGCCGGGACAGCGGGGCCGGTCCTGCGGGGCGGAAAGCCAACCCGTGCGCCAGTCGAGCGGGGGAGGGGTCGCTGGTGCGCCGGCTCCCGAGGGGCTTACCTGGCGGGGGCACCCGGACCGCGCTCCCTAACCCGGCGCGGGGCGCACTCTGGGCAGGCCCAGGTCGTGCGAGGACAGCGGCCGGGCGCGCCGCCGGAATGCTGACCACCGCGGGCCCGGCTCCCAGGGGCCGCCCCGGACCCCCGCCCCAGGGCAGCAGCTGCAGCCCGAGCCGCGTGACCCTGGCCCCGACCTCCCGCGCTGGGCCATTTGTCTGCACACAATGGAGAACACTCATATTTTTCTTTCCCTGGCCGCACAGCCTTCACGCCTGCCGGTCTCCCTCCCCAGGGACCCCCCACCGCACACAGGCCTCGCTGAGAACCGCTTTCTCTCTGCACACCCACTTTGTCTCGCCTTTCTTTAATTCCATAGCGGTAGTCGAGGATGTCAGTATAGCTTAGAAAGTTTCATAGAAAGTCAGAAAGCAATTAGAGAAGCCCTTTGATTGGAGTTTCGTTGGTGCCATGGAATCTTTTAGAGGCGAGTCTGAGGCACCGCACACAATCCTATTAAGCCGCCCAGACTCCCACAGGGCTCAATGGGGGCGCTCCATACTTCGACAGACTTTCGGTGCTCGCTGGGAACCGCGGGGCCCCCATCCCAGTTCCCTAGCGGACTCACAACGGCGGGCCCAACCCTCATTCCTTCCTTTCTCATCGGAATTTCCACTGGTGAAACGGCTCGGGCCGGCGAACATTAATTAACGTCTGCACGGCGTTGCGGGTTGCTCTCTGACAAGTGCTATGAAAACTTTGAACTCTTGAGGACAGCAGCCCCGCGGCCTGAATGTTTATTTGAATGTCCAAAAATTTCCAGCCAGGGTCCAGAAACACGACCCTGATTGAAACACACTTTTCCCTCTCCCTGCTTTCTGATCGATGGGCTCACGTGTGGAAAATGGGTCAAAGAAATTATGCTTTGCCAGAAGAAAGACCACGTATGACCAAAGTTTCAGCTTAATTGAATTTTAGTGCCAAATTATAACTCCCTGAATCACTGGACTTGGGCGAAGGGGGGCGGGGTAGAGGGAGGTAGGCAGAGGACAGGAACCCAGCCACCGGGGGCCGTGTGCCCCGAAGCTGCAGCCTCTGGGCGGCCTGGTGCCGGACGGGAGAGGGCACCGGACTGCAGCCTTCACGGGGGAAACCGGGGGCTGGCCCCCATGGGACGTGCGTTTTCCGTTAACTTTCTTGTGCATTATTTACTCAATGCCACAGGCCGCTCCTCTGCAGGACGTGGCTTCCCCTTTGTTGTGTTTTAGAGAGTAACTTCTGTGTCTTGCCAATCAAAATTAATCTCCCTTTAGATGTCGGTAGGGAAAGAAAGCAGGCATTTTAATGAAATACAGTTGTTGCTGTTTTTAATGGGTGCTTGGCGGTCGGGAAGCCCAGTGCCAGGGTGAGGACGATTTGGACTTTGCTCCTGGTGTGTCGCTACAGGTGTGGGTTTCCCTCGATGGGAGTTTGTGCCTGGGAGTTCCCGAGTTAATGTTCGGGAAGGAGAGCTGGCGACGGGGAGTGTAGTTTAGACAGCGGCGAGATGAGAGTCCGTCCTGGGGGCACGGGCTGGTCGCTAAACCCAGAAGAGGGTCATTTGGAACGATTGTGCAGAAATGAAATATGCAGTTGTCAAGCAGCTGGTACCAGTCACCAGTTCTCTGAAGTGTGTTTCTCCAGTCGGGCCCCTTTCTCTCATCGGCCCTGCTGCTGCCAGGGGCAGCTCCTTAGCCTCCGCCTCCTTCAGCTGTCCCTGCCCCAGGCGTGCCGGGGCCTGGGTGGGAACGGACAGCAGGCGCCCAGGCCCCGGCTCCGAGCGCAGGCACTCACTTTCCAGGCTGGCCCTCAGAGCCCTCTGCCTCAGCCACAGCGGCCTCCTCATGGACCCTCACAGCCTCTCTCTCTAGACCGTCCCCTGCTGTGTCAGCCTCCCCGAAACATCTGCTCCCCACCTGCCCACGCTGCACCTCCCAGACCCAGGTCCCAGCTCATCGCCACTCAGTCCCAGGGTGCCAGGTCCACCTGGGCTCCTGGGAACCACCTCCACCCCTCGCTGGTGGCCAGGGCCCCCTGCTGTCCCATGGACGTCACCGCCCTGTGGTCATCCTCAGACAGCGGTGGGGCTCTGGGATGGTTTCTGGTGGAGGCAAGGATGACGGAGGAGGCTCCTTGGGAACCGCTGGTGTTCTACACATGCCTGGGGCTGTGCAGAAAGGGGATGCCTGGTGGCGCCCGGTGCGCTGACACTCAGCAGCGGGAAGGGGAGTACTGGGCCCAGCACCCGCCCCAAGGCACACAGCCGATTGCTTCTTCGGGGAACTCGAGCGTAGGGCCTTCCACTGGACTTTTTCAAACGACATTCAACTATTTAAATTAAATGGAATCTTAAGTTGTTGAAAAAACGCATGTGACCCCATGGGTCCGTGACGGAAGGTACAGGAAAAAGTAACAAAAGCGAATGGCTGGGTCTGCCAAAGGCAAGGAGCGGCCTCCCGAGAGCAGCGAGCAGCCCTAATGCTTGAAGGCCCGACAGACCATGCCTCTGCCAGTGGCCCCCACGGCACGCAGGTCAGCGTGGGACCCTGTCCCCAGGAGCGGCCCCGAGCCGCCGCGGGTCCTGCTGGAGTGGAAGTGCCGTCCGTCCGGTACCATCCCCGTACACCTGGAGGCGCTGGAGGCCTGGCCTGCCACCGCGGAACCGGGGGCAGGGTGCGCTCAGAGGAGGATGACAGATCCCACTTTGGTCAAGAGCGTGCGATTAAAGTAACAAGATAAAATGAAGTGAACAGAGCCACTTTAAAAACTCTTCTGGGAATAAAGACAGCGGCAATTGCTGTGGCGCAGGAAGACATGAAAATGATGAAAACCCACAGGAATTTGAAGGAGGAACATTCAGCACTTAGAGTGGAAATGTGTTCCCCATCCGTCTCTGAGCAAGGTATCATTTCTGACCACTTAATCAAATCAGCCGCCTCGGGACCATTAGCATTTAGAGGTTATTATGGTTCTGAAGGCGGCTGTCTCGAGAGCTTCGTCTTCAACTGAGAAACTGAACTTCCTCCTGGAGGGCTGTCATCTCGTCAGGCTGACGGCTCGGACGGCAGCCGCGGCGAGGGCGCCGGGAGAGGGGGCAGGTGGACAAGGCGCAGAGCTGGGCCGGGGCTCGGCCGGGGGACAGGCGCACGCAGCAGTGTTTTCGAGCTGGTTTTGAAAACGTGCAAAGCCTCCCCCCCTGCTCCCTGGGGAGAAGTTGTAGCAGACGGCTGGGCTGCCGAAGCCCTTCTCCCCTCTGACACGAAATCCCTGCCTTCCTCCTCCTTGGGTCTCTTCCACCAGGGACTTCGACTGGGCGCAACCGATTCTGTTTACATGTTTTTTTTTTGGGGGGGGGAGGATAATTTTGATATTCTGATTTTGTTCCGATTCAATAATTCCATAAAAAATGTAGGTTTAGTTTAAAGGGATTCGTTCCATGTCCTTACAGGGAACAAAAAGAGAGAAACAAAACAACAACAAAAAAACACTTTAGGAGCCCACGCAGGATCCGTGCGGGCAAGTGGTGCCGTGTTCGGGAGTGCGCCCCACACAGGCGGCTTGGGGTCATGGCCAGGCTGTCAGCCCCAGTCCTCAGGGTCGTGGTCCTGACTTGACAGTTTAGGTGAATTAGATGCCAGGCCCCTTCCGACGCCCACCCTGGCCCACCAGACCTCTGGGGTGGGATGGTGTTCAGAATCTAGACCCCCCCACCGCCCTCCTGGGTTTCAGAAAGGAGGTCCTGTGTAGAGACTGCCCTCAGCACCCGCAGGGACGTTTTCACAGGGAATGATTCAGCGTTTGCTCCGAGGGGGAGGAACAGGGACCAGAGAGAACTGCACAGCAGGGTCCCGGCACGCCACGTCTCCGAGACAACTCCGGTTTCCGAGTTTCCGGAGCTCTGACTTGCATGTAAGGGCTGGCAGACCCCATCACAGTCCCCTTCTCTGTGTTAAAAAAAAAAGACGTGCGTTCCAGGGGCCCCCAGGAGCTTTCTGTTGGTCATGTGTGGCGGCAGCTCCGTATGTTCAAGGTACTGGTTTAAAGGACACTGGCGTGTTCTCGGACAGGTCCCAGAGCTGTGGACGGAGGGCTCTGTGGATGAGAAGCGCCAGGTGCGAACATCTCTGAGGCTAACCCCACGTGTCCTGCTCTCGGCGAGCGGGCGTCCTGCCGGCCGGACACGGCGCCCAGGACAGCTGTTGACCCTGATGGGCACGCCTCGCCCTCCCCCTGGTAGAAAAGTCTCCCGTGCTTAAAAAAGCTGCAGATACTGTCACTTGCCTCCGACCTTTCAAACAAAAATAGACTGTTCCCCACTAATAGAACCTAAGGTACTGAGAGGGTTGACATGATGAGAGTTAGCTGCCCGCACACGGGTGGGATTCCAGCCAGGGTGGAGGGGCCGGTGGCTTACCTGCTGTGGTCCCACCCGGCTGTGACTCGGTGAGTGCGTGACCTGCGTTAAACTCTAATATATACCAGCTGTTTCAGGAAATGGAAACTGTTTGCACGGAATAGTGAACAGTCTGGCTTCAATGAGAATGTGATGCATATTTTATTATTTTTGAGGTATTTTTTTTTATTTTTTTAAAACATCAATGTGTGGTTGCCTCTCATGCGCCTCCCACCAGGGACCTGGCCTGCCCTGGCCAGGCATGTGCCTTGATTGGGAATCGAACCTGCGAACCCCTGGTTCTCAGGCCAGCACTCAGTCTACTGAGTCACACCAGCCAGGGCAAAATGTGATTTATATTTTAATTAGTACTTTTTATTTTATAAGAAAGGTCCTAAGTTGTTTGTCAGTTTGAGTTTTTTAATCCTCACCCAAAGTTGTTTTATTGATTTTAGAAAGAGGTTACGGCAGGGTGGCGGGGAGAGACAGGGAGAGAGAAAGAGAAACGATGTGAGAGAGAAACATCGACTGGTTCCTCCCATACTCACCCTGACTGGGGGGTTGAACCCGCAACCCAGGTACGTGCCATGGCTGGGAATCAAACCTGCCACCTTTTGGTGTCCGGGACGATGCTCCGGCCAGCTGAGCAGGGCTGACCAACTGAGAGTTTTGTTCGCAGGGCCCACACGAGCGAATGAGCTGCGTGCGTCCTGGAGACGCCACAGGCTCCCTCCGGTGTTTGTTACCGGGTATAGGACCCAAGTACTCGGTCTGCAGGAGCGAGCTCTGAAGTGGGAGCGGCAGGTGTGGGGAAGGGCGACTGCTCTGCTGAGACTCGGTTCTGCCCTTGACCTTCAGAAATGCATCCAGTGCTCAAAGCATAACGGCCCTGTTTTCAGTCATGCGCATTGTTGGGGAGTCTCGCACGTAACCTGAGGTTTAGTGCGCCGGGAGAGGGGCGGGAGGGGAAGCAGCAGGCAGCTCTCGAGAGAAGACGGTTTTTAGTTTTCCATTTTCCCAGCGTTCTCTGCAGAGGGACGTTGGAGGGGTTTGATTCACAGGCCTTTCTGGCTCTCGCCCGGGACCTCTCTCTGTGCCAGCATGGTGTAACTCGTGTGCTCCGTTACAACCGGAGCAGCTACCGCCCGGAGCCCCGGCTCAGGCCCTGGGGTGAGTGGCGGGCCCACCCGTCAGCGTGGCTTCTGCCCTCAGGGGGCTGTTATTGTTGCAGTCTGCAGGGGAAGACTTTGAACGGCAGCAGCTCGGGGCTCAGGGGGCTTTTTAGTGCCTGCTGTGTGAGCAGCAGAGAAGGAAAGGAACCTTCTGCAAACATGTCCAGGGGCCCCGCCATGCACAGGGAGTCCTGTGACAGGCTGGGGTGGGGGCTGTTGGCCAGGAGGTCCCTGCTTCCATGAGTTCAGGGCTTGGTCTCGGGGGGAGGGCAAGGCCATTAGAGTGTTTCCAGCCCTGGGGACACACGCAGGGGTCCTCGGTACTGTGCACGAGCTACCCCAGGAGGAGGGAAGACCAGCTAACAGCTGAGTGTCTCTAGGGGCCCGTCAGCCCTCGGGGAGGCAGTGGTGAGGGGCTGGCTTCTCCGGAGCTCATCTGTGGTCCTTCAGGCACATCCTCCTGGATGAAAGAATTGTGCAGATGGAAGGCATCCCGTTGAAGGTTTCTCGCTATCGAGCGCGTATTTTATGCAAAGTGCTCCAAGGCTGTAGGTGCAGCCTGACGTCTCTGAAAGGAAAACCCGATGTTTCCAAATGCAGCCCTGACAGCCGCGAGGATGTCGGCTTAGCTTGCTGCTGAATCAAGATCTCACGTGCGGGATGCCAAGAAGGGGTAGGGACTCGGGTCCTTTTCTGGGACCACGGTGACCCTGGCTGTGAATTAGAAACGCAGCTTCGTTTCACGAGAGGTGAGCATGTGAAGGCCTCCCCAAGACCCTTGCAAAGGAAGACACCTCCCGCTGGCCATGTCTGGTCAAATGGGTCTGGTTGCTGGGCTGTCTCTCTGATCCCGTTTCTGGAATTAAAAGGGAACAGTGAGGCCCCGCCCAGGTTCCTCAGTGGGTTGGAGTGTTGTCCTGACATGCCAAGGTTGAAAGTTCGATCCCCAGTCAGGGCACTTACAAGAATCAACCAATGAGTGCATCAATAAGTAGAACAAAGGAATGACTGTCTGTCTGTCTGTCTGTCTCCATCTTTCCCCTGCTCTCCCCCGTTTTGGGGCCAGCTGCTCTGCCCTTGCTGAGGGCAGTCGGGTGGCGGCAGTTTCTGAGGGTCGTTGTCTGCAAGGCTCCTATTCTCCCTTCCCTCTGGAGGGGTGGGTGCCAGTCCCACCGAGGCAGCGGGTCGGAAGGGCTGTGACTGCCCGGAGGGCCCAGAACACCGCCCGTCTGTCCGTACACAAAGGAACCAATTTCTGGCTCAGCCTAATACTTTCTTCTTTCCTTTCCTGCCCACCCCCTTTGTCTCCTAAAATGAGCAACCAAATTAGTAATTAGTTGTTCAACTATTTTTTTCACCTTCTCTTAAAAATATTTTTTAAAACTGTGCTAGGATCTCTTTTTCTGGGTAAATTCTTAGGATTTAATTGCACTTAAAACTCGTGGAGCCTGTCAGAGTAACTTGCGGATGGAGGAATCTCACCCGATGGAAGCAGCCCCGTGGCTGTCGCTGCGTCCGGCTCCGGGGATGCAGTGGTGGGGAGGGCGAGGGCAGTTGGCGTGGCGAGCCACACTTCACATCAGCACTCGGCATGCAGCTTGCCCCGCCGAGAAACAAACACCTGAGCTAGCAGGTGTGCTGCTGGAGGCGGCGCCCCGGGTTCAGAAACGGTCCCGCGGTGTCCCCCACCCTGGCCCCTCCAAGTAAGGTGGCGAGGTCTGCCCCGCTGGGTTTAAGTGAAAGCCGCGTGATTTAGCCTGTAAAGTTTTTTTGAAAAGACAAAGGAGGTTTGTGGCATATTCTGAACAGTGAAGCTTAAGCAACGTCACTAGCTTCATGCAGAGGTGCATGTGCTCTCTGTCTCCGTCAAGTTCATGTTCGTTTGCAAGGGCTGAGGGGGTTGCTGTGTGTCACCCTCGGCGACAGTGCTTTCTTTGGCCGTGACAACAGGGATCGCCTTAGGGTGTGGAAAGCTCCTGTCCCTCCACGCCCGAGGCACACTCTCAGCCTTTCATTTTTGATAAGTGAGTGTGTGCTAAATCGATTTCCCTTCGTGACAAGCAGAACTTTCTGGAATGTGCAGCTTAGCCGAACAGCCCAACTCTGATTTCTGGGGACGAAGGGGGGGCCCGTGCTTTTTCTCTGTTCCTCTCGGAGTCCAAGGCTCATGCCGACCCTAATGAGCCCCCATCAGACCACAACTGGCTGGCTGCAGAGGGCGGGCAGGAGCCTCTCTCCTGCTGCAGGTCATTTTTAAGTCAACTGTGTCTTTGTGTCTCTGTCTGCAGGTCAGCCCGGCCGGGGGAGCACCTGCTTTGTGTGACTGAGCTTCAGCGTGTGGACGAGGGGAGTCCGATGCCAGGCGGCTGGGTGGCAGAGGCCTCTCAGCAGGGAGAACCCCGGGGAGAATGCAGGTACGAGCAGGCTGGGAGTCTGGGCACCGGACATGACCGGCCGGGCTCCAGGCCTCCAGCCTGCTCACTGGGCGCCTCTACCCCTCTGTCCCCTCGGGGGCAGGACACGTGGGCATCTGACCCTCGGATGAAGGACACGTGGACATCAGCGTCTTCATCAGGTGGCGCTGTGAGGGTCAGCCCGGGGCTGACGCTCGGCAAGGCGGGCCATGAGGTAGGTCAGCAGCTGTTAAGGAGGAGCAGGATCTTACGAGAGCAAAGTTAGAAAAACGAAGGCAGCCGGGCGTTTGTCTTATGAATGATACAGACATGTTTTCAAATGGCAGAGCAACAGTATCAGCTCATCATCTGTGAATGTGCATTCCCACAATGGGAGCCCTAAGGTGACTTGAAGGTTTGTTGGCTGTGAAGGGGGTTAGGTTGGTAGGGTGTGTGTGTGTGTGTGTGTGTGTGTGCGCGCGCACACACACACACAGGAACCATGTCTGGCGGTGCCGCGTAGTTTACAACCTGGGAGATACCGGCGGCAGGGCTGCGATCAGCTCCACGGCTGCTCTGGGGCCAAGGAGGACCCCAGCAGCCAGCTCAGCTGGGAAAGGACCCTAAACCCCCTGCTGTTGGAGTCGAAAGCCCTACCCGTGTATCAGTGCCTCTCTGGGGGCGGCGGGAGGGCAGGGGCTGTGGAGGGCGGCTTGGGAGGGGCCTCCGAGGGTTTCCTCTCTAGCACTGTCCGGGACGTGGGAGGAAGGCTGCCCAGCTCTTCCTCCTCCCAGTGCCCCCTGTGGGGGCTGTTCCAGGGCCAGGTGGGTCCCTTGCAGAGGGAGGCATGAGCAAGGTGGAAGGGAAGGGACACGGAGGAGAGGGGGCCTCAGAGAGGTCTGGCCCCGCCGCTACGGGCCTTGGGCCAGCCCGAGAACCCTCCAGAGCCTCGCATTCCCCTGTGGTGTGGAGATTAGCTCATGTCGCCGAGATACGCTGCAGAGGCCTGCTTTCGCAGTCCGTTCCCCGTAGGCAATGGAGCCACTCAGTTAGTGACACTGCATCCCGGTGAAAAAGAGGCAATTGCTTTCTGAAGCCGTTTTCCATCATACAAGCCGGAGGCAGGGACACAATGGAGTGTCTGCTCGGAGTCAGCGTGGGCTGCGCGGCTGGCCCTGCCCTGCAGACCTGCTCTGCCAGGACGCCACCGTTCTCACGAGCGTGTTCCCCACCCTGTGGGGTCTTTGTGTGAGAGAGAACTGCTCCCCCACACGAGGGCCCAGCGGAAGGCAGGCCCGAGGAACCTAACAGAACAGAATCCGGATGATTCCCTGCCCGGCCCGGTAACTGAGCTGGAACACTCGGTGAATGGGGAGGAATTTCTTCATCGACTCTCAATGAGGCCCCGTGTTAAAGTATCTCACAAATCCGGCGTTTTAGGAAGCGGATACATCTACTATTCATTTCCTGCCCAGCTATAAAGTTAAGTTTCAACCTGTCCACTCGAACCTTTCTGATGACAGATGGCAGGCAACTGGGTAAAAAATAGTGAGGACTGGGTCCCCGAGTGTAACCCGATTCGCACAGACCGCCGTTGACGCTCAGTGGCCCCACTTCGCCTGGGCGAGGGCTGAGACTGGTCTGTGCATGGAGACGGGGCCCTAATGGGGCTCTTGCTTATGACATTTCCCATCACTTTTGGAAATGTCTTTGATGGACCTTCTGAGTAGGGATTTTGTAATACATTGATATAAGATGTATTAAAACTGCTTATAATCCAGGCCCCGCCCCCAAAGAGAACCTCATGCTAAGTAAACTCCTCCATGGTTCCCTAAGCGTCTCGGGTCTGCCCTCTGGCTAAAGGGCTTCAATGAGAGTGAATGGTTATTACCTGTTGGAGCTGCTCTGAGGGCTTTGCCTGTGCACCCCCAGGATAGGCCCAGGATGGGGGGGACTTTGGTCATCTCCACCACGCGGGGCCAGGGGGCTCCCCCAGACTCACCCCCACACCTGTGCTTCCTGGCCGTGCAGTTTGGCCCCTCAGCATCAGAGGCTCCAGGGGCCCTTCCCAGTCAGTGACGGCACATGACCTCACAAAGGGTGTCACAGCCAATACGAATGGGTGTCCATTAGGACTATTGGGCAGACTGGACAATGGCGAGTGCTGGGAACCCCTGTCTGAGACACACTTCCGGTGATGGCAGCCTGGTGTCGGTGGGGTTTGGAGACACCCCCCGGCCTGGTCCTCGGAGGGTGTTTCCAAATGGAAACATTTAAAGGAGAACTAACGTTACATTATAAGTATGGCCTCTGTGTGCAAGGCAGCGTTCACTGAGAGTTAACAGGGGAGAGTCGAAAGTACAATCGTAGTTCAAAACCTGCACTGTTCCTGGAGTCTGACTCCTGGGCCCGGTGTGGGCAGTCTTCTCTCCGGGCTGCTCTGGCACGGGGGCACCGCAGGGTAGAACATTCTGGATGGAGGTGAAGAGACTTGGAAAGTGAAGTGACAGAATGGCGGTCTTCTATTTCTGTTAAATAGACATCTTCTGTTAAGAAACCGTTTCCTGTTTCTTGCGAATTCTAGTAGTTTTAAAAGTCACAAGTTAAACATCCACTTGGGAAATGTAGCCGCGCCCCCTCATCCCTGGGGGCACGTCCAGAGACCTCCACGGGCACCCACGTCCTCTCTGTGCTTTTTCTGGCACGTACACACCTCTGACAAAGCGCCTCATTGAACACTCATGAATTGTGTGTTTCTGGAATTTTCCATTTAATGTCTTCAGACCAGGGTTGACCTTGGGGAATTGAAACTTCGGAAGGCAGAACCGTGGATGGGGCGGGGCAGGGCCGGGGGTGGGGGGCACCGCTGTGCCAGTAGGTGACATACTGATCGGTGATTGTGAGCTCCTGAAGTGGGGTGGCGCCCGGGGCTTCTCGCCGAGCCGGGGACCCAGACTGACCACAGACTGTCTGCCCGTGGCCACGTGCTGCGCTCCTGATGTTTGTGAGTTTCCACACATTTGGCTTACTGGTTCAGCGAAGTCTCTGACGGTCTGATGTCTTCGGAAGGGCCCTCCGGCCCCCGGTGCCTTTGGGTTAGAAAGCCCCAGCAGCGGTGGGATGGCGGGTGGGGGGTGGCGGCCGAGCGGCTCTTGGACCCTGGTGGGCGGGCGAGGCTCACTGGGGAGGCGCAGGCGCCCGTGCTCCTGCCGGAGCGGCAGGGATGCACTTGCGAGGGAAGGAGAGGAGCCCAGCTCGAATCCTGCCCACTGGAGTCCACGGCACAACTTCCAGATGGTGATATTCAGATTCTTTTGATACTCTTCCAGCTAAGAATATGAAATACATATGAGGAGAAAAAAACACGCCCCGGAAAGAGAGACGAGCACACCCTCACCACTGACGACCTCCTGGCTGTGCCTGACAAAACGGTCGCTTTCGAGTGGGGACGCTCGGAGGTCGGCACGGGAGACATCAGAGCACTGACCTCAGGGCGGCCCTGCGACTCCGTCTGCCTGCTCCCTCTGCCTGCCCAGCGCTCTGAACTGGGTCTGGGACCTGGCTGGTGCTCCGAGGCCCTGAGGACCAGCTGACGTCGGCCGACACCGGGAGTTCAGAATGGAAGGCGCTCCACAGACTCGCACCTTTCAGAAAACCCACACGCCGCGTGTGTGCTCCGGAAGTAGTTCCGGAGAGTTAATTTTGAGAGGGAAGACTTTTCTCGTTCGATGCAGGCTGTTTTCCATCACAAACTGTTTTAACCAGCGAAAGGACCTGTTGGGCTCACACACCCGGGGCTCCAAACCCCAGGGGAAAGGCGAGTCCCCTGCAGACGTCAGCCCCGACTGCGGAGTCAGGCTGCAGCTTCCCCGCTTTGAGACGGCGGCAGGATTACATAATTATTCACAACTCATGAGAAATGGAAACTCTTCTAAATGGGAAGTTGTGAGATAACACGCACCCCGAATCCCGGACTTGCGGCTACTGTGCATCTTTGACCCTCCCATGCAGGAACCCGCGGCAGAGCCGTCCGGCTCATGCGTGTGGCCGCTCGGCCCCCGGGTGCCCCGAGCACTCCGCCTGGCACTGACCCGCAGGCGTGGGGGTTGCTGTGATGCTGACAACGTGGCACGTTGGGGCAGCAGGTGTCACCACCAGGCACCGGGCCCACAGAGGGGCCTGGTCTCCCACCCGCGGCCATAGAGCATGAGGAGGGGGCAGCCGGAAAGCCCCACAGTGCAGGCACAGGGCGATGGGAGGGACGTGGGGAGTTTGCAGACGTGGCTCGCTGAGTCCGGGAGTGTCTGACTCTGGACGGAGTCCCTCACGTCCATCCTGTCTGCGAATTCCTGTGAAGATGGTAGCACCTCATTTAACCAGACCCACAGTGGAAGTTGCGGTCACCTGTTAGAAGCCCGAGGGAGCTCCTCTGGCCGGCTCCATCCGGTTCTGAGAACCTGCCCTGCCTCACGCCCCGGACCAGGCGGTGGGGTCCAGAGCTGAGCAGCTGGGTTCCTACCACCAGGTGCTCTCCGCAGGCAGGGCAGGAAGGCGCGTGCACCTGGGCGAGGACAGTGCGCAGAGCTGGGGAGCTCGGGAGAGGACCTGCAGGTAGGATGGGCACCTTGGAGCAGGACGGGGGTGAGCCCTGGCGTGGGCGTGAGCCAAGGGCCAGAGGAAGTGGCTCAGCAGAGGTGAGGAGGATGTTGGAGGTTGGGGGGGCTCGGGTGCAGGGCTGCAGAAGTAGGGGGAACTTTGTGACCGTGGGGGGCTGTATCTGCTGTGCTGAAGGTTTGGGACTGGCGGTGGGGAAGGGGTCAAGGACCCAGGACGCCTCCCAGTCTCCCCCTCTTGGGGCCCCAGTGTCTGGCAGCTCACAGAGGTGGGACCCCCCCCCCCCGAGAAAAGCAGCGGGCCTTTGGGGGAGGACTTGCGAGAAAGGTGGGAGGCTGGCAGCATCGTCCTTGGTGTGTGGGCGGGAGCTGAGACTCTGGAACTCTCTCAGCTGGGAGGTCCTGCGACCATCGCCGCTGGAGCCATTTATGGGGCACAGAAGCCTTGCGGGCTGGGCAGTGGAGTGAGTGGGGGGTACATTCTTGGGGACAGAGGCTGTGACTTGCTACCCCCAGGGTTCACTGTAAGGCGCCGAGTGAGCACCGATCAGCACGTTTTAACCGAAGAAACTTCCCTGTTCCCATAGCCCTTCCTCTGCAATGCCCCCCAGCAGCCTCGTCCGACCCAGTCTTTACAAAATCACGTCACCTTGACAGAGGGGACAGGCCCATGAACTTGACCAGGCGGAGCCAGGGGCGAGCCCCAGATCTGTCCATTTTGCGTTTTCTCCCCTTTCCTCGTCAGCCTTCACGGAGTCCCCCACCACCACTCCCCGCACAGGGCCGTCTGGCCTCGAGTTGCCCGTTAGCTGCCTGCCGGAAACGCAGGGACCCTGTGCAGCCGCTGCCCTGTGTGTGCACGCTGGTCTGGTTCCTTTGCCGAAGGTGGTGGGAATCGGACAAGACAGAATCCTCTGAAGAAAGGCCCCCCCCGGAGTGGTCAGGACCGGAAGAGCCTCATCAGCTCGGTGCCTGGAGACTCTCCAGGAGACCCCAGAGTGAAGAGGAACGTGGGACCACCCAACCACCATTGGGGCTCGAGAGCGGCCGTCAGTAACACGTGCAAGGGAGGGGGGCCAGCCCCTGCCGGCA
This sequence comes from Tonatia bakeri, assembly GCA_004024845.1. Taxonomy (NCBI): domain Eukaryota; kingdom Metazoa; phylum Chordata; class Mammalia; order Chiroptera; family Phyllostomidae; genus Tonatia; species Tonatia bakeri. The sequence goes on from PVIA01003984.1 coordinate 149,522, forward strand.
AGTCTGGCGGTGGAGGGGTTAAAATAACAAATAAATGACTTTATTTAGACTTGAGCATTCCTGGCATTCTTTCTGGATTCCCCCCCACAGTATTTGATGTGACAGCTTTTGTTTGCTCACACTTGTCTCTCTTCTAAATTCCTCCCATCAGCGGTGAAAGCTATTTCTTTTTCCTGTAACATCTTGAGCTCGGTATCCACTGAAGGGAGAAATTGCTCTTGCATTACTTGAAATTATAATATTATACCTAATTCTGGGGGAGAAAAATTAGAGTAATTTAGATCTCAAGGCACTGAAGATTTTGCAGGCGGGTCATTTGCGGCGTTATTGCTGGTTAGTCATCCATAAAAGTGTTTTCACTGCGGGGGCGGCCGCACTAGCGCGAGTATTCTTCAGAAACGCCGATTTGGAGGCCCATTCAGGGAAGAGAGGGTCGGTCATCCCCCATTTTGAAGCGAGGGTCTGGCGTCGGCGGGCCTGGTTGGGGAGGGGAGAGTCAGCAGGACTCAGGGAGCGGGCGCGGGGAGGGCCAGGACGTCCCCACCTTTGAGTGGATGGGCTGCGTCCAAAGCATGGCCCTGGGCCCCTGTCCTTTCGAGCGCGCAGGCGCCGCTGCCGTGCGGGCTCGGGAGTGGGCGGGAGGCGGGCGGTACCGGTTATTTGCGCCCACCGAAAGGTGGCTCGGGGAAGTCTGTCCTCGCTGTGCTCCGCGAGATCGTGTGTAGCCCGGGAACACGCCGGCATGGGTGGGCTGATCGTGTGAAAAGCAATTAGGGGGAGAAATGCGCCGCGTCCTGAAGTTTGCTTCTGAGAGTGCGGGTCTGCACTCCTGTCTGATCTCCGTGGCCTTCCTGAGGCCCCTCCCCGAGGCCACCATTTCCCGTGGGAACCCCCACCCACAGGTGTTCGCCTTGCGGCCACTGACGTCCACAAGAGCACACACGTCACTGTGTGAGCGGCTTGTGGGAAATGTTAACCGGGACACGCTGCGGGGCGGGGGCTGCTGGGCGCCGTGCATCCCCAGGCCTCGCTGAAGCTCTCCACGTGCAGCACCAAAGGCCCCGCAGGTCCGTGGAAAGGAAGGGCGCCGGCGCCAGAGGCCACAGGCATTCTGCTGTGTTGACGGTGGTGGGCCGAACTGGGGACTGTTCTAGAAAAACCTGTAAGCAATCGAGCTCTTCCTCTAGCAAGGCAAAAACTGAGTCTAAAGCATATTTGTCCAAAAGAAAGAGAGAAATCCTCGTTGGAGGTTCTACTGATTTTTTCAAGGGTAAATGAAGAATTCTGGCAAGACAAAAACATCTCCTGTCTCGTTCCTGACCGAAGGAGAGAAAACCAGATGACACAGCCATTGCTGGTTGCACGCTTCAAATCGCCGAGGTCAGACAAAATTCAGATTTCCTGTTTCAGCAACACCCAAACCACGTTCTGGGGAGCAGACGAAGTTTCCCCGAGGAGGAGGCAGGAAGGACCGGCTCAGCGTTGGGAAGCCAGCCTGCGGTCTCCCTCCTCTGGGGGCTCACAGGGCACCGCGGGGTGTGGGGAGAGCGCTGGGCACCCTGGTCCCGCCACCCATGGCCTCTGGGGGACGCTGCGCCCTTCGCCCCCTGTGGGCTCCTCGCCACGGCGCCTGCGCTGTCGGCCACCGCTCTGTCCTCCCTGCTTGCCCCGTAGCGCCCTGCTCACGTCCAGGGCGCCCTCCACTCTGTTGGGACGTGTGATCAGCCTTCAGGACAGACACTTTCCCCATAGCATCTTTGAGTCCCCAGAGTGTTCCGTCGTCCCCTCTCGCTGGGAGCCGGGCCCTG